>JAYKAV010001456.1:1251630-1354722 GCA_035582835.1 Phoebastria nigripes | reverse complement strand
GCCGGTGCCGCCCCGCGCCGCGCGGCCAATGGTGGTCGGCGGGGCGGGCTGCGCGGCGCCGGGCCGCGTTGTGCAACGCGCCGCGCTTTGAGGGCAACCATCGCCCCTCGGAGGTAGGGCTCCTTCGGCATCTCTAACGGCCAGGCGGCCGGCGAGGAGCCGGGGCGTGAGCCGCCCACGCTCGGACCGGCGCGAAGCGGTGCCTCCGGCGGGGCAGGATGACCCACATGCTGCATGCGGCGGCCCGGCGGGTGCAATGGAGCAGGGGGAGCGCCGCGAAGAGGGCTGCGTGCCTGCTGGCTGCGGCGTACGGGCTCAAAATCCTCTATCCCATCATCCGCAGGCGCATGAAGCGGGCGGGCTGCAAAGGCGGCTCGCAGGATGACGGCCGGGCTGAGGCGGGCCGGGAGGCGCCGCACCGCGCCGGCAGCCGGGGCAGAGCCTCCCCGGCGGTGAACGCGGAATTTTTCAAGCAGCTGCTGGAGCTTCGCAAGCTGTTCTTCCCAAAGCTGGTGAGTGCCGAGCTGGGCTTGCTCTGCCTCCACTCGGTCGCTCTGGTTTCCAGGACCTTCCTCTCCATCTATGTGGCCGCCCTCGATGGGAAGATTGTGAAAAGCATCGTGGAAAAAAAGCCCAGGAGCTTTGTCTTCAAATTAATCAAATGGCTGATGATTGCAATCCCGGCCACTTTTGTGAACAGCACCATACGGTACCTGGAGTGCAAGCTGGCCCTCGCCTTCCGCACGCGCCTGGTGGATCACGCCTATGAGACCTACTTTGCCAACCAGACTTACTACAGAGTGATCAGCATGGATGGGCGGCTGGCTAACCCTGACCAGTCCCTCACTGAGGACATCATGATGTTCTCACAGTCCGTGGCACATCTCTACTCCAACCTCACCAAGCCCATCCTGGATGTCGTGCTCACCTCCTACACCCTCATCCGCACCGCGCGGTCCAGGGGGGCTAACCCCATGGGGCCCACGCTCCTGGCTGGGCTCGTCGTCTACGCTACGGCCCGTGTGCTCAAAGCCTGCTCTCCCAAGTTTGGCAAGCTGGTGGCTGAGGAGGCGCAGAAGAAGGGCTATCTGCGCTTCATGCATTCACGCATCATTGCCAACGTGGAAGAGATCGCCTTTTACCGAGGGCACAAGGTAAGGAGGAGAGAAATTGGAGGGTGTTGGGGTTGCTCCTGCAGTGCCAGAGCCGACCCGTGCTTCCCCTGCTGCCCTCCCCGAGCACTTCGGGTCCCTCTGACATTTAAACCTGTTTACAGCTAGCACTTCCCGTTTCCTAGGAAAATGCAGTCTCACAAGCGGTATCGGGGG
Organism: Phoebastria nigripes; assembly: GCA_035582835.1. NCBI lineage: Eukaryota > Metazoa > Chordata > Aves > Procellariiformes > Diomedeidae > Phoebastria > Phoebastria nigripes. The sequence goes on along the minus strand of JAYKAV010001456.1, from coordinate 1,353,394 downwards.
GAGCGGACTGTAGTTCCCTTGTGCTCTGACAGTGTTCCTGTTTTGCAGCTGGATCCTATGCTTTTCTAGAAAGCTAATCTCCTTTTTTCCCCCACGCAGTCCATTCTGCTTAACTTTTCCAGGCTTTTTTTTTTTTTCACCCGTGTTTATGAACTACCAGATTTAATGCTGCAGAAATAGCAACCAGGGCACACCAGAAAGTCTAGGGGAAAACTCTGTGATAGCACAGAGAGCACTACAACCTTTGACACTCTTTTACATAGCTAAGCAAAGATGTAGTCATCAGAGTCTTAAAATAGCTTAAGTACAGTACATCAGCAGTCACAGTTACATAAACTAATGTCTTGTTTTAAAGCCACCTTATTAAGGAACTCTTCATATTTTTATTAGAAGTGAATTTTGGCTGTAACACCTTTCAAACACAATTTGGAAAAAAAAGTTGTTTCATGTAAGGTGAAAATGAAAGCTGGAAACTAGCCTGAAGTATAGTTCTTTCAGTCCAGGCAATGATTATATAATGTAAATGGTTTATTTTGGTAGAAGCAATCGTTCTCAAAAGCTGCCTGTAGTAATGTTTTAAGTGCAGCTAAATTAAACATTTTTTTAATTCCCACATATACTGGCATTATATCATATTGACTTGCAACTGTCTCTGACTTGTTAAACCTCTTGGGATAGTTCTCTCTTCCTCCAGACTGCTTGCAGAACCAAGCAGCATTGCATTTCAGGGATCAGCTCTGCAACTTTAAGTCGTTGGAGATAATTGATCCCCAAATGCTTTCCAATATGAGGAGTTCCAGTTGCTGTGAAACTCTACAGCTGCAGCTTCATTAAAAGGATGTGGAATCAATCTTATTTTGGTTGTTAGAATCAGCTGTTGTGACTGCCTTCTGTGTTGTTCTTGTATATATCAGAGATCTTAAAAAAGCTGAAAACCTGCCAATGTGCTATCGAGGGATGATGGTGTAAATAAGAACCAGGTCCGCTGAATTCCATAAAGCTGTGCACTTCTTCTGTGAGACTGCAGCCACTGTGAAAATAAAGGACCACGCAGCAGATGTGACTCAGAAGTCACAGCTCTGGGTACCCAATTATTTCATGCATGTATGTGAACGTATCTTGTATGACATGTGCATCTTTGTTGCATTGTATAAATGTTTTATTTTTTAACTGTAGGTAGAAATGAAACAACTGCAAAAAAGCTACAAGGCTTTGGCAGATCAAATGAGTCTCATTTTGTCCAAACGTTTATGGTACATCATGATAGAGCAGTTCCTGATGAAGTATGTCTGGAGTAGCTGTGGTATGATTATGGTGGCTGTGCCCATCATCACCGCAACGGGATTTGCAGATGGCGGTAATACCATTTTTTACTTAATTTGTAAATGTTTCTTTAAAGTTACATCCTCAAAAGACTGTACTTCCCCTGAATGCCATTCATATTTAGTTATTGTTCACAGACTTTATTACAACATCCGTGTCTTGTGTGTAACTTTCAAGCATGGCAAGTCAGCTGAGGAAAGAGCAATGCGAAAGATCCAACTTTGAACATAAGCCTGATAAACAGCATGAATTCGGGACTTAGAGGATCCTCGTGTCGCATGAGATTGTAATGATAATTGCAGTCCTTTTTCACTAGCCACTGTTGGGATGGCAGGCTGATTTTTGCAACATCTCCTGCTACTTTACAAAATGATACTATTAAGATCTTAGATAAAGAACAGATAAGAAAATATACTTTCCTAGAGTGCTTATCTCCTCCTTCCATAAACCATAGTGTAATTATAGGTAATTATTCTCTTATGTGTTGACCTGTTAGGAACCGCTGTTTTTCCCTGACTCCCTGGGAGAAGAGAAAGTGAAATTCAGATTCCAGGCTTGGATGGTATCATTTTTGACATCCTATCACAACTTTCCAGGAAGTGAAACGAGACTCAAGTAGTGTTGTTATTGTAGATGCTTTGTTTTTTTTTTTTTTTAAAAAAAAAAAAAAAAAGAGAGCGAGCGGAAAGAAATATAATTAAGGAGGGGCAGTGAAAGACAAGCGGGGAAGTTTGCCTCAACAGGCTTCCTCATGCGCAATTAGAACCATAAAATATATTACAAATTCCGTAGGATTCTTTAAGCACAGATCCTACAATGTCTGTGGAAGGATCAGTTCTAAGTTGGGTACATTTAATCAGGAATGAGTGAATTCTTTTCCGTGCAGGTCTTGGTAGTTATATTCCAAATCAGGGCTGTCCAACTGGACAAGCGTGGTTTGACCTGTAGGATGACTTCGTGCAGCCCCCACATGGTTTAGCTTACTTGCAATTGTGTCGGTACATGGCTGGGTGTTCAGCTGTCTGAGCTGCTGCCCATCACATGGCTCAGGAGGGCACTATATTAGGACCCTGGCTGGCATCCTGGTAACACCTTCAAAAATATCAGGAGGTCCTATTCCAAACAGAAGAGTTTGTACAAAGCCATTTCACCTCACAGTGAAGGTTATCAGCACAACAGAAAAAGTGATGAGTCTTTCTGCTAAGATGGGAATGAGTACAGTGAAGATAAAGATCGTTTAACCACACATTGTAAATATCTCCTTGGTATTACAGCATGAATAAAAAAAAGACTCATTCATGCTAAGCTAAATAACATTCCTATTACTCATGAGTGTTCTTTTGATAAATACTTTTCAAATGTGAGAGAAAAGAAAGATGCAGCGATGGCTCATGTTGTAAAGCAGAAGAATATTTGCCACCAGCAACATAAAATGTTAAAGCACGGGGCTTATTATGGAGAGCTGAGGCATATCATAATGATGGATCGCAAACATAATACTGACAAATCAACACTCTTAAGACCAGTTYGAAGTATAACAGGTATTCGAAGAATCAAGGAGACCTGAACTTACCATTGGCCTGCTTGGGAAAACAGTGCTTTGTGCCTCAGCAGGTCACATGCAAGTTTGTTCATATCTGAAGGAACACATAGTGGATTTATTACTTTAGGATGAATCACCAGAATCAGGGATATGCACAAAACTGGTACCATGACCAGACCTGAGACTAAAGGTGTAAAGCAATAGATTTTGTACACTTCTTGGGGTGGAGGGAGGAAGTGAAAAAATAATCCTGCAATAAAAAGAAAAAAGGATCTTCTATGATGGTGATATTTCTGACTGAAATTTGCTAATTCTGTTACATATTTTGGGGAAGAAATTAACTGGCAAAGCCAAGATTCCCATTTGATAACATTCTCATTCTTCTTGTATTAAACGATTGGTGTTCTGAATGTCATGTCTCTCATCAGTTTCTGGAAAGTAACTATTTTTGGAAGCAAGACTTTGATTTCTCTAGACAGAGTGGACACTTATCTTTGTTTATAAAACAAGTATGACTATCAATTACATAAATGAAGATGAAAAGGGAAATGTCAGATTCTGTATGAAACAGAGACAGTCTGTCTGCCCTGTTACAATGCACCGCTTCTTCAAACACAGGAGGCCAGCGATATGAAAAACGTTTTGGACGAAAAGTTCATGAAAAGTAATCGTATTGGGTTAGGCATGTAATATAAGAGCTTGTGTTTTGGAATGGTGAAATGCTCATAAATTCTCTATAATTTTAATTTTTCAAATACCCCTAGAAGTATGCCTAAAATGACCAATGCAGTGGTTTGTAGAGATCTCTGAACTCTTGCTAGATGAGCTAGCCTGGGTGCTGGAAGCAGCCATCAGTAAATTCTGTATTTATATACAGGAGGAATGCTGCATTAGTGTAGTTAAACCATAGCTGATTCCTAAATGATTTAATTTTGGTGGTTCTACATAACATGGGCTGCGTGGGCTGTAATCCCAACAAGACCAGCAAAAATTGGTTCTCTGAGAAGTGAGAAACAAATTTCAATTTAGTTTTTACTAATGAATTAACTGAATTCTCTCTATCCCCTAAGTTTATTCTTCTTGGAGTGGAAATGGCTTTTTAAAATAAGTGAGAACTACATGAGCAAGAGTTTTGTAATCTATCCCTTTGCAAGAGGTTTTCTGTCTTTTTTTAAAAAAAAGCATGCCTCTCATTGTGTCTCAGGTGGCTAGATTATATCCAACTAGTTGACAGTGTACTGATGTTGTATAATTTAAGCTAAAAAATTTGAACATGTATCTCAATTAATTAAAACTGTTATAAAAACATCTGAGGCCAGAAAGAGTAATATATAGACGGTGTATACATATATATGCAAAATTATGATGTAAGAATTTTTAAAAAGTTTTTCCTAAATTATCCATAGTGTATTTCAGTGATTCAGATGTAATTCTGTAGGGATACCTTTATGGATGCGTAACTGAAAACAAAACAACATTTAGATTTAACTAGTAAAGACAGAAAGATACATCTGGCTTTGGTACTGCATGTAGATTTCTAGACACCAGATTTCTAGAATCTGATCTTGTCAGGGAGGTGAGACAGTTATTCACCAAGTAAAAAAATATTGTTTGCTATACTCGTGTATTAGCCCGTAAAATGTACAGTCACATCACACCTGCAGGGAATTCCTCCTAGATTTTCTTGACCATAAGCACTGTGCAAACATAACAGAGGATGTTAATAACAATTGCTAATACAGGAGTTGCCACACTGGATCTACCTATTACCCTACCTAGCCTGATGCCTAGCAGCAGCTTAGCTTAAAAAATAAACTTTAAAAACACTTTACAAACTTAAAAAAAGAATATCCAGACCCTGTCCTGCAACAGACTTAAGCAATATATAAAGATATATATAAAGTTATGTGATACAGAAAACCCTTGAGACCTTTCATTCTAAATCTTTATGTGAAAAATCTTTAAGAGTTGTTTACTACACATTGTTGTCTTCTTTTTTGTAGATGCAACTATTAACACTGAAACAACATTCAGTCTTAAAATATTCAGCCGCTTATTTTTAAATCTTGATTCCTTCAAAAAGCAAACATTGCAAGTTGACTATGCTGTATAAATCTGTAGGTCACATGGTAGCAAGAGTATATGTAGATATGTTAAATGTAAACATATTTATTTCTCACGTATCTTCTATAATTTCTGCTGCTGTTTTCTCCTTGCCTGTTGCTGCTGACATGCTCTTAAGAGGCAAGTCCTTTCTTTGGAGCAAGAGTTTGCTTGCTAATAGGATGCAGTGTCATAAACAAAGCATCACAACTTTGTTCTGGGGTCAGATGAAGAGAGAAACTGTGTTGTGAGAGAGAGGTATCCTACTTAAACCATGCCTTTGATAATAAAAGAGCTTATTGCTTTCTTATAGAAATATAATCATCTTGCCAAATTTCCATCAATATGAATGCTTCCTTTTACATTAAGTCAGTAAATAAGTAAGGCTGAAAATGAATAATTGCGAAAGTAGTAAAAATGCTATTAAAAATCTGTTTCAGATCATTGCTTAGGTTTCATTTTTTTCATATTTTGAAAAATTTAGATTGAATAATGATATATTAAAAGGAAAATTATCTAGGTAGACAAATAGTATAAAAGAATAGGATGTTTTGCATAAGGAGGTGAATTCCATATATTCCCACTTATTCTTTGTTACCAGGCTATCTATGCTAGTTACATTCACCAATTCTTTTTTGAAAGGTTGTCTTTGTAGAGTTAACTTTTTCTTAATTTAAAAGCTGCTCTATAATGGCTCACATTCTAATCATAATTTAATTTGTAGAGATAATTTTCAGAAGAATATTTTAACAGAAAACTTTTTTTACTTTTAGAATTGGATGATGGCCAGAAACAGGCAATGGTTAGTGAAAGAACAGAAGCTTTTACTACATCACGAAACTTGCTGATCTCTGGAGCAGATGCTATTGAAAGGATTATGTCTTCGTACAAAGAGGTACTGTACATCTGTTATCCATAAAACAGAAGAGAAAAAAAGTAAAACAGAATTTACATTTAGTATAAAATGTAAAAAAAAAAAAAAAAAAAGTGCCATTTTTAAAGGCAAATTCTATTGCAACTAAATCCATGGAGATCTTTGAACTGATAGTTTGATTTTTAGAGTTAAGTCCACAAAGAGTCTAAAGCGTACAGCTGCCAGTATGGTGCAACATGTAAATGTCATTTTTAATACCTGTGTTCAGGTGCCATCAGAGAACAATAGAAGTTCCTGGAATGTGAGTGATAAAGGTTCAAATTCCTCCTCTGTTTGGAGCACAGGCCTGAATTCAGGTTGTCTGCCTCCAATGTACTGGGACTCTTCTGTTGGAAGTGTCATGTTTTGTATGAAACACAAGGAGAATTGAATACTTATTTCCTGGCCGCCTAAACTGTAGGGCTATTTTCAGTATCTTGTGAACTTGTTAAACTGTAAGTAATTTTGCAAAGTAGAGAAATTTTAGCAGGAAAAAATCCACCTTGGGACAGCAGATAGTCTAGAAGTACAGGATGTTCGACTGGAAGATCAGAGATGTTGTTGCAGGTCTTTTCCCAAATTCCAGGAAGTTGGGCTTTCATCTGTGGTCTTTCTTGGGGGTTTCTCTAGGTACCAGCTGTTAAGCAAAAGAAAAGTGAGGCAGCGCTGTTATTCTCCTCAACATTTCCTTCTGAATGTTGGTTCTGCATTTGTTAATTGGTTTTTGCTTGTCCCTTTGGTGGGGACCCCTTTTCCCAGTGCAGTGCGAGGAGGTACGCATTAGCTAGGCAGCTAATCAAAGACTGTGAATTCCATTACTTGGAATCCAGCTGTAATAGCTACAGCTTTGTAAATTGGAGGAGGAGGGATAGTTTGGTGCCTTCAGATACGGACTCTGACAAAGCCAGAGTCTGTGCTTTTTTCAGAAGGGGTTCTTCTAATGGACTGTGATTTTACCTATGCTCCTTTAGCTGTTCCCCTGCTTGGCCTCTGCTCTAAAGATACTGCCAGATAACCTACTGCCAGGTAACCTACTACCACTGATGTCATTTCTATTTTATTTTCAACATTTAAGTCATTTATATAATGTACATGGGGACTTATAAACATTGTGTTTTTATTTTTTGAAAACAAAAATACCCACAAATTAGTAGGAACAACTGAACAAACTCACTTTGTTTATAACATGGTGAGATTTTAATCCAGATAGCATGAGATCAAAGACCAGTTCTATGAATTTCCATCTTAATTTTACATGTATACTTCTCTTCAAGAGACACTGTGGTACTTTAACCACATTGTCATTCCCATTTTGTGATTCAGGCAGTTTCCAAAAGACAGTGTACTTCAATCCACTTCAAGTGGTAGTGAAGTTCCAATTCTTGCCCACCTGATCCATCAAAGCAGCCTCCTTCCAGTCAATGTAATTCAGCGTGCAGATGAGATGGGCTCAACTTTTCTTTGCAGGTCAATAGTTTAGATGGTAGTATTTAGTGTTTTGACAAAGCGAATTTGTAGGGTCATGATTTAGAAACTTACTACAAGTTATGCTTCTGCTGGGGCACAGTTGGTACAAGTTTTGTTCATCACATGCAGGACTCTCTCCATCAAATGCCACTGCTGATGCTATGTGGAGCACTCAGTCCTGGCATGAGCTCCCACTGAAATTGCTGGAAAGACTCCAGTGTGGAGAATGATGTTACAGCTCCTGTGTGCTATCTACTGCCTCAAGTGCTGCTAGCCCAATACTTTTCACAGCTGTTAATGCAATTACCAATAGTGCAAAACAATGTACAGCTGATGGAGTGAAACAATGAATTTTTTGAGACGTTGTACTTAACTTCCAGTGGAGTGATGGCCATGTGGCCATAACTAGCACTCACTTCTGAATCTGGCACAAATAGTGAAATTTATAGAGGATTTTATATTGGAATTATGTACGCCCATAGCAGGTGAACTTAGTCAGGGGTTTATGTGTTTAACCACAGCAAGCTAATGATTTTATAATCTTGAACTCATTTTCTGCTATTCTTGTCTTGCTCTCTGCATTTAGTATGAAAATTCATCCTTTTAAAACCATCTAATAATACATTTATAATAAGATGCCCGGGTTTAATTCTTTGCTGCCAGCAGATGGAGGTAGTTCTTCGGGAGCTCTTGGTGGTGTCGTTGCCCGCGAATAGGAAGTTATCAGGTCCAGAGATCTGTTGTTTCTGTCTTCACCAGGTGGAAATTGTGACAAAAGGACCAAAAAAAAGGAGAAAACCTTTTAAGAGACCTCACCATCTTAAAAATGCCCAGTTCTAATCCAAGGTCTCAGATTTAGCTCTGGTACTCTAGCATGCAGTTGACAGAAGAGTAATTTCTTTTTTGTGCCGTATTTTAGATTAGGATGCCCTGGTGCTGCCTGTTTTACACAGAAAAGCACACCTTTCCCACAGGAGGTTTTGGGAATACAGGGAAGTAAACATAAATAATTATAGATGCCATTTTTCTCACTTCTGTGGACCTTTATTTTGCTGGCAAATGCAGAGATTTTGTTTTTGTCTTGCATGATAGGCTCTCTATTTTCAGATATGCTAATAGCTATTCTCTGCTGGTTGAAGACTCTACTGATCCATGGAAAAGAGCAGTCTCTGCAACCTTCTCATTTACTGGAGCTAGCTTACATTGGCTGAAAACTGTCCCCCTCAAACTGTCTCTGTCTGCTGGCTGGTAGGAGCTGTGGGTGGCATATGGGTTAGCACAGAATCTCAAGGAAYGAAAATTGATAGGCGTCAAAAGATGCATTGTTGATCCTTCCAGAATAGCATTTGAGAAGCACTGACTCAGAATAGCTGGGAACTTTTTTCATGAATCTTTGGCCAAACATTTCATTTATAGAATTTGTGAAGTATAACTGAAATGGGACATTTGTTGTTTCTCAGGTGACTGAGCTAGCAGGCTACACCACCCGTGTCTACAACATGTTTTCAGTCTTTGATGAGGTGAAGAGAGGCATCTACAAAAGAACTGCTGTTATTCAAGGGTCTGAAAACAACAGCAAGAATGAAGATAAAGCAGAATTACACATCGATGGGCCCTTAGAAATCAAAGGTAATTAATTCATATTTGGATATATTTCCCTGTGTGGGGGGCTGGTGCAGTGGGACAGGAGGTGAACAGAGGTTTTGTTTCTACAATAAATCAGCCTCTCAGCCTTAATACCCCAGGAACCATGTTGCCTTCCATTTTAACCTCCTGCTATTTTGTAACTCTGTGCTTACGCAGTACTTTTCTAATACACAAAATCGCTCAAATGTTTTCTGTGAAAACTTTCAATGAAAAAGGCATTTCAACTATACTATTATTGGTGGTGGTGGTAGTATTATTCTTACACGGACAGTGCCTGCTTTCCTCAGACACTTAATTTTTTTCAGAAAACTGAGACTGTAACATTTTCATCTTCAAACATCACATTATTTTGTTTGGGGTAGGAGGGAAAGACAGACTAGTACAGAAGTTTTTGATGAAAATACTGCTTTGTTTTCAGCGACTGAAAATCAGCCTGTGCTCATTTTTTCATAACTTAGTGGGAATTTTCAACTGAAAATGGGTTGACAACTTTACCCTTCCCCTCACCTCCCAAATGATCTGATCAATATATACCTTATCCCTCCTGTCCCTATCCTGTATCTTTCTGGTGCCACTATCCTTCTGCCTCCACCCTCCCCAAAGCATTTTCTGTGTACATCCATTTCTTATTGTGCTCTATTATGTGGCACCTCTCTCTTCCTCTTGTGTCCAGCTTCTCTCTGAGGTGCTTAAAGGCAGCTTTTGCAATGGGCTTTTCCCAATTTTCCCAGCAGACTCCTTCTGCTTCTCCCCTCTGTGGTGTTGAAAAGCCTCATTCCCTCCCTTTGGCTTCTGAAAACTTAAACCTCGGTAGAGTTGAAGGCACCAAAGTGCTCTTCATGAAATAACTTCTTTCAACAGTTTCAACAGTGCTGCCCTTCAGCACAGATTTCTCAAAGGTCCTCTGACAAGGTTCTTCATAACAAACAGTCTGATGCGGCATGGTGGATAGCTGTGGAGATAGCTGATGTCTTAGTCTTGTTGATCTTGGTAATATTTGGCTGACATTAAAAGAAATGGCATTTTATAACTGTTACATTTTGTCATGTACAAGAGAAAAGGTTTGTAGTTCCTGGAGCAACAAAGTAATTTGGGGGCTCTTTTTAAATAACTGTGTTTTAAAAACAAAACCAAATACAGTTCAGATATGCAAGCATGCTGTTCATGTTCCCTTTTGGTCTAGTATACTTATACCCCACTCCTTTTTTCTCTGCAGCCTTTTCCCAAGATTTGATTCCACTACAGTCACACATTTCATCCAGCCTGAATTCCTCCTAAGTTGTGGTGTCTAGCGTTTGCTCCTGAGTGGTTGTAGGCTCTCAGAGGCAGCTAGCCAATACCAAGCATTGTGCACAAGGCCTTAAGTAGAATTTAGGCCAGCTGAATCTAGGCCACAGGCTCCACGCTTTTTATGACAAGTCCCATTGTAATACTGTTTTTCCTCCTTTGTTTTGGTCTCGATACTTCAGAAATCCCTGCAGAGTGGATTTGTATGTGGATAAAAGTACACGTGCTCACATACGTATATGTGCCTGCATTGTTAGAAAAGAAAAATCTTAATATTCAGCTTCCCCAAAGGCTCTTTGAACACATACTACTTATTTCCTTTTGAATCATCCAATATAAGTTTATGTAACTAAGGGATGTCTGTTTTGTGCCTTGCATTTACTATTGTCAATATGAGCATTGTGAAAATATGAAAACTATTAGAATATTTTTAACAGATAATAATATTGCCTTATACATAGTGTATCTAATAATTCAGAATTTTAAAGTCGAAATAGAATTTTGTACATCATGTACAAATACTGTCAAATTGTATTTCTGATTACACATAAATATGCTTTAACAGCATGCTAAAGTTGCAATCAAACACTGTGAAGTTAGGAAATGAGAATTAAGTTTACTTAATACTTACTTAGCTTACTATTTTTTATCATAGATTTATTTTAACTAGAATTTCTCCACTGTATCCAAGTGCTTCAGAAACATGAATGAATTTTGCAGAATTTGCTTGAGATTGTGAAGGGTAGTTTTCTGTGGAGACATAGTCAGATGAATGCCAAGTCCTTCACAAGTATTCATGTGGTTGGAGTGACTGGTATGACCCTTTTTCACAAAAGTATGTCTTGGCCAAATTTGTTAGCATTTTTGTGAACCCATCAAAAACCACATGCCTGGTGTGGTATGGTTGATCTCCCAGTTGCATATCAAGTGCCTTTGTAGGAGTCTGAAGACAATAGAGCCTTAGTGTGATCAGAAGGCTGCAATAATTTTTTTTTAACAGCAAAACGCTTTCGTTTTCCATAATCTCATGTTGGACACCACAGAACTGTTTTAAATAAAACTTACTTTAGGAAAAAAAGAATGCTTGGGCTGATACATGGCACAGAAATTTTTGCCCAGGTTGTTATAGTTTGGCAAAGTCGGAAGCAATTGAACGAAGAGCCTCTTAATGGAAAATGTAAAACTAACCTTAACTGGAGGCAATGCTACCAGATCCTTTTGTAACAAACTCAACTTTTCCTTAGTTCCATTTTCATTTGTTCAGATTAGTCTCAGTTATAAAATAAGCAGCCTTCTAATACAAAGAGAATTCTCTTTCCTTTGCATCTTGTCTGTAAAGGTAATTTCTGATATTTGTCTGGGAGCCCAGCTGTTTGGGTTCTGTTAGAGAAGCCCATTAACAGGCAACTGAGAAGTTAGAGTTGGTTTCATTTTTTTACTGTTTCCAGAAGAATTTCTGTCAAGGTCCTTGTGTTACAGAGTATCCAAATGGCTGATTGAGACTGTATATTTAAATTTGCCAGAAATCCAAATAGTAAGTGTAGCTGCTGGAGTGAAATGTTATATGGGTTTCCGCAAATACTTGCAGGACACATTTACAGTGTCTGTGGCTTCCAAATGAAATGGAAGCAAGCCATTAAATGTTTTCTCCTTTGTCCTCGTTGCTGGAGGAGACTGAACTGGGCTGTGCGTTTCAGAGCTGCTAGTGAAAGTAGATTCCATTTTCTAACTAAATCCTCAAGAGAAGGTAAACTGGTCTGCCTGTGGCTAAGCTGTCCTTGAACTTTTTTACTGGTTGATATTGACTACCTATTTAAAACAGAGTACCATAAATACAGGTAGGATGTGAATAAACATGTCTTTATAGTGCATTTTATATTTATGATGCATATTGTGCATTATATTTATGATCAAATTTAGGATTCATTGCACACTCTTGGCTACTGCTGACACTGTCTTTTTGACTAGCTAAGATTTATTATCCAGATTTTCCACTAGGGGAACCTGGAGCACATAAGAGAGTTGTTTGAAACTCACCAATTTATAGTTCTCAGCCGCGCACAGAGACTGTCACATATCATTGCTTAATGGAAGGTTTCACAAACTCTAATTATTCTTTTTTTTTCTTTTTAGGGAAAGTTATTGACGTTGATCATGGAATTATTTGTGAAAATGTTCCTATTATTACTCCGAATGGCGATGTGGTGGTTTCCAGACTAAACTTCAAAGTAAGATGATATGCAAGAATCATATCATTGATTGTTGCCATCACATTAACATAAACAGCACAGAATTCATGTACCTTATGTTAAGTACTTGGAGGAGCATATGGATAAAAGGGGAAGTCCAGAAAGGTAGGCATAGTAGCTCAATAGAGGCAGACGTATGTAGTTTATCCTGCTCAAAGAAAGAGAAGAGAGGATTTCTGGTGCTGTTGCCAGGTGAAAAACCAGCCTGAGATTTTCAAAGGTGTATATGGAAGCCTGCATCCATCTTTACTTAATTTCAGTGAAATTGAGATGCTTTACTCACATAGGCTCCTTTAAAAGTCTGAGTTCACAGCAACAGTGAAAAAATTGAGTCTGTAGTTTTGCTTGATCACCACAAAGAGCAGTACTAACTAATAGTTGACAGCATAGTTCACAAGCCCAACTGTGGAGTCTTTACTCATTAAAAACTTGTATTGTTTTTAAAAGGTATTCCAGATACCGCTTGGTACCTGCTCGTAGTTTTAGTGGATGACCTTTAATGAATTACTCCCACATATATCCTGATCTTATGTTTCAGTGCAGATGTTATTATTTTAAAAAATAGTTGAAGTTATCAGAACACTAACATGAATAATTCCAGCAGGTCCTTTAATTTAGGTAAAGCAGAGTGTTCCTTTTGCCGCCTCTATTGGTATAGGAATTAGCAACTAGGAGGACAGGGGCCTAGCTATGGCAAAACTTGTGATGGCTGCAGTGTAGCAATTTCAGATTTGTAAAATTACAACTTCATGGTCAAGGAGACAGTTATATTTATTCATTTGGCTCAAGAGACAAAAACAACAGAAAATATAACATAGTCAATATATTTATGTAAAGCATAGGCAGTGACATTGTGATTATGCATAATTATACACTTATATATACACAGGGTAACATTCAAATGAATAAAACCAAGTGCATCACACCGAGAATAACACTGGTAATTAAGCAGGAAAGGGCAATGTGAAGTAAATTTTCCAAATCATTTGATCGGGCTCCCATAGCTTAAATTAATATCACTGGTGGGCATAGCACTGCTCTGTATGCCGTTAACACCTTTGGACCTAATCTGCATTAGAATAATTGATTCTGACTGTGGTGTATTGACATTGTGATATAATCAGTGTAGTTTATAGAAATACTCAGACATTATAGAAATAATTTTCATTATTTCAGCCCACACATTATATCTAATGCCACTGTTTCCAGAATAGTTGCATAAATACGTGCAGGTAATCAATGAAATGGGTTGATAATTTGATATAAATGCTCATGTAACTCCCTCTAGGGGCCTTAGACTGTCTTCTGCCATATATACTGCATAGTAACATCTTTGCATTTTCATTGCTATTGTAGGTCCAGGAGGGGATGAATCTTTTAATCACTGGACCTAATGGCTGTGGAAAGAGTTCGCTTTTCAGAATTTTAAGTGGTTTGTGGCCTGTGTATGAAGGAGTTCTGTACAAACCCCCTCCGCAGCATATGTTTTATATACCACAAAGGTATGTGTTTTGCTCAATGCGATACCTTTTTTCTGGTTACGTGAATTTTGACCCTGCTTCTCTCATTTTCAATCTGTGATATGTACAGCCAAGTTAAAAGGTGGTAAGCACAACCTCAGCTGTGTGAGGAGTGCTAAAAAAAAGATCCTTTCTCTGATGCAAATCTTCAGTCATTGGAAAGGGCTCACATACCCTCATGATGGAGCCTATACTCCCCTGATGGCTAAAGTCCCAAATGATTGGGATCATGGGAACAGACTAGAATCTGAAAGAAATTTGAAATAGACCTAATAGATCTTACTTCTGATTTCACTTTAAAACCAAAGATCAAAACAAGTGAGAGTGTTTTGGTTCCTAAATGTTGAATTGTTCAAAATAATTTTCAAAACTTCAACTTTTACACTACAAAACCAGAATCCAATCCAATATTAACTGCAAATTGCCTTTTTTGTAATATGTGTTCATTTCACTAAGGGAAACATGGCTTTTTTGTGCTTTGTTTGTATTCTCACTTGCTGTTGGACTCTCAGAACATAATTTAATGCAATTGATTCTAGAATATCTCCTCAGAGACTTGTAACTAGGTTGTTTTGCAAAAGCAAAATCAAACAGTGAGAATCTTTGATTGCTTTCTGTAGTTCATTTCTTCCCATGGGCAAAAGAAGTATTCATGGTACAGTTTGTAGTCTTGTTTAAAAAGTACAAGCTATTAAGCTGAATGGAAAATATTAACTGATGAGTAGATTTTCCTTGCTGCAGGTGAAGGTAACAAAGAACATTTATCTATAATTTTTTCAAATATATGTATAATTTGTTGCTAGCCATTGTCATTTTTCTGAGCCACTCCAGGGTTTCATTCAGGAATTTGGAGCAAAATGCTTTATTACATGTTTTTCAAAACAATATTTCAGAATCCCCCTCATGCAAGACATTCTTAAAATCAGTTTTATTCTTAGGCAGAACAAAAGCTATTCCAAATTATTTTCGGCAGAAAATCTTGAGTTTAGCCACTTCTGTCCTCTGTGTGATCCCAGCCCCTTCTCAGATCAACATCTGTGTCTGGCTTGCCTACAGCCCTTCCCCTTTACTTATGTCCCCTTTATTCTGTGAAAGCAAACAGACTCACATTGTGTTCAGGCAGATTTGCCAAGGTGCTGGTTGAGGGGATTGAATCACATCTGCTGGGGTTTCATTTCCATAAACATGGTTCTCTGTTAGCTGTTTCCTCTAACTTTGCAGTGTTGGGCGAGTTTGTCCAGCAGAACTCTTCTTCAGAACATTTCAAAACTTTTGGTCAGAAACAGAGATTCAACCAGTGTCTTTGCAGCCCTCTGTGACCGAAGCCATGTAGGGATTGGCATATCATCTTTGCAGTGTACCCTGAAGCTATCACTCATATGCAGTCCATCCTAATAGCATCCGCCAGGAGAAAGGGTGCTGCTGTGATGTCTTCAGGACATCTAGGTGACGTTGCCATGGCTCGACTCTGTGGCTCTGTGTGAGCTCTGCGCTCCTGGAGGGTTTTTTAGGCGATACAGAGGTATTCCCTTCCCAAGGGACAGAGCGGTGTCTGGATGAATGGGGCAACAGGGAGTGACAGAGAGGGCTCTTTGCAAAACTGCTACACCTTGACTGTGGCTGAAGATTGTGACGTCTACTTTGGGGGACAGTTCAGCTGTGTCAGTATGGGTTCTGTAGGCTCGGAAGTGTGGCCTGTCACTCATAAGTGTCCTGTATTTGGAAAGGGACTGTGAGACTGAGTCTTGTAGGGATTTGTGAGTGAATGTGGCTGAAGGGGTTKATATAGGACAGGAATCAATCAGATTTGTTTGTTAGCATGTCGCTGAGGATCCTGAGTTGCTTTTTTGCCCAATATATTTGTTCTTTGGGCTTACAGAGTCTTAGATGAATATCTGAGACACTAAGAATGACTTGAAGGAGATTCAGTTTTAAATTGAAGTTTATACATTTCTGGACCAGATTTGCAACAGATCTGCTGGATTTTTAGGGCTTTTGTGTGGATTGCCTTATGTGGTCTAGGCATTTTTTTTCTGCCTGTATTCTACTTCTGAGTGTTTTGACAGTTCATTTATTTATGGCCTAAATAAATTACACATTCAGTTGGGTTTTTTGTCTGTCCCTGGCTCTAGAATACATTTAGAATTTGTGTAGTGGTTTGTAAATTGTTCTGAAGTCCCGAAATTAAAGCAGCTTGTTTTGGAAGGTCCTGCTGGTGCAACCATTTTGCTTATTAATCCTGTGCAAATTGCTGCTTGGTCAGGATTACCTTCTGTTTATTTATTTTTTTAGACATAATTCTAAAACTTCAGACTGGAAAAGATAGTGCCCTGCCTGCATTTCATCATATATATATTTCAGCATAACTTCAGGGAAAATTTGTGTTCCGGACTGAGAGGATCTGGGAGGTGGTAGGACGGTGTCACCTGGATTCAACCTACCTCACTCTTTCGTTTGGTGGGTAGGTGAAAACTGTGGTATAGCAGAAGGCTCTTGAGTTGGTGGATGTCTGTCAGAACAGTGAATTAGAATGACAGCACAGTGTTTAAGTGTATACATTGTGTCTCTGGTCTGAGAGCATGGGAGACGGCTCTCCATGAGTGGACACAGTTACCATTGAGCCTGGTAAGAGCTTACTCCTGCGTGCCTGTGGCTGAATTTAATCCTGCATCAGCCCTTTTTGCGTCTTTGAGTCAAATGTAGGAATCTCGTCTGCACATGGTGAACAGTGGAGAATACAGTGACTACTAAGTAACAAAATACTCCACAGTAAATAGAAGCTCACTGAAGAGATTATTTTTTCATCTCTGTTTGTAATGTTCCAGCGTAGTATTCCAGAAGTGCGTGGGAAATCATGTGTCTTTGCCGAGTTCAAAAGCTACACACAAAAGTGTGATTTATTAAAAAGTGAGTTATCTCATTGTATACTCCAAATTTCATCAGCACTGCAAACACTTTGTAGTTAGCTTTACTTAGCACTATGTAGGCTTTAAAACAGAGCCTTAAGAGTCCCTATCTTTTTATCTTTTTAGATTGCTTAGCATCATTATACTGCTTTTTTTAGATTTTACCTCTGTGAATCATTGTGAGATTTTTTTTCTCCCCTTATATAGGGCCAGGCCATGCAGAATTTGTCCTTAATCAGTCACGGTTCTGGTGGATGCTGATGGGACAAACTGCCCTTTTGGGGAGCAGGGAGAGAGAAGCCCAGGGATTTCTGTGAGTGTGGCTCTGCCGCTGTCCGTGACAGGCCTGTAAAAGAGGAGGGTGGGCAGAAGAGAGGGAGGCTTTGAGAGGCTTTAAGCAGTCCAGCATCATATTGGTGCCAAAAGCAGCTTGTTTTCAAGGATGGATCAGTGCTAGGAACTGGTCACAGCTCAACAAGTTGTCACATCTCATTGGAGCCTCAGAAACTGGCAGAGTGTGTGCTCTTACCCTTCTTCTACTTCTCTGTCCCTCTTTTGCAAAGTAAAATTCATTTGTGTTAACCACCTCTTTGCATTCCTCTTTTAATGAACTGGTCAAGAAGGTAGCATGAATGAAAAAATAAATACTTGTGGGTGCTCTAGTTGGTAAGGAATCACGATTCAAATCAGAATTCAGAAACATCGTTTTAAATAATAATTAACAAAAATACGTAGTGGGTAGCATGAGTACCAATGCTAAAGATATGACCACAAGATGTATATGTAGCACTTAGGGAATTAAAGAAGCAGTCAATCCTTTCATAGTATATCAGCAGTGTATCTGAAGGTAGCCTGATTTCTCCAGACTGTGCCCTGTTCCTACTTTGTTGGTCTTAAACATGGGAGGAGACTCCATCTCTGTGGAATTAGTGAGCTCTAGCATACAATTCCTCCTAAAATTTACCCCAGCTCTTCTTGCTCTCCAACTAAAAGTCACATCACAATAGTATTCGTTACTGATCTGGATCTTTGGGTAACTGCTCGTTGTTCAGGTCATCATAAATCACCTCCAGCATGGCTAATTCCCTCAGGTACTGGATACCTCTCTCCATGGTGGTCCACTTGCCTGGGTGACATATAACATCTTCCTTGAAGGGATACCTTTCCTTCACGCCTGACAGGAGTCGCCTCCAGAGGCTGAGGACTTGTGCCCCTTTTCCAATCGCTTTGTCAATGCCCCCTTCCCTAGAAGGGGATCCCAGCTGCTTGGCTTCCCTACCCTCTAATTCCAGGACTGTCGTGGTTTAACCTGGCAGGCAGCTAAACACCACACAGCTGTTCGCTCACTCCCCGCCCACAGTGGGATGGGGGAGAGATTTGGGGGCAGGGGGGAAAGTAAGATTCGTGGGTTGAGATAAAGATAGTTTAATAGGACAGAAAAGGAAGGGAAAATAATAATAATGATAAAAGAATATACAAAATAAGTGATGGACAATACAACTGCTCACCACCCGCTGACCGATGCCCAGCCAGTTCCTGAGCAGCAGCCTCCCGGCCAGCTTTACCCTAATTTATATGCTGAGCATGACATCATATGGTATGGAATATCCCTTTGGCCAGTTTGGGTCAGCTGTCCTGGCTAAGCTCCCTCCAAGCTTCTTGTACATCTCTAGCCTTCTCAGTCGGTAGAGCATTAGAAGCTGAAAAGGCCTTGACTTAGTGTAAGCACTATTTAGCAACAGCTAAAACATCAGTGTGTTATCAACATTATTCTCATACTAAATCCAAAACACAGCACTATACTAGGAAGAAAATTAACTCTATCCCAGCCGAAACCAGGACAATATTCATCACGTGGATGAAACCAAGCAAGAATATTTCAGTTCTAAGTGATATAAATAATAAAGTGATAAAATAAAAGTCATTTTTACATTATAAGCACATGAAACTTTGAAGATTATAGCATGATTCAAATGTTATCTTAAGCGTGGAGGGAGGTAGTAGTGGGCACTGTCATTAAAATGTGGTTGTTTCCTAAGACAATTCTTGATTACCTAAACAATTTAATCTTGCAAAATTGTTGTGTTCACTTTCAGATAGCCTATATTACATATGAAAGTATGTGCATATGTAGTATGTATATATATGGTTCTTCTGTATTAGACTGCTTTCTCATTAGCATACTGTTAGAGAAGTAGTCCAAGTGAAGCACTGTGCAAATAAGCCTATGTGAGTTCTGTTGCCTCATCTCATTTAGATTGGTTCCGATGTCTCTATGCTATGTTGTATTTTGCACATTCTAATTTCTTGTCAGCTCATACTGCTCTGTCTTTAACTATGATCCCTTTAGTTGGGTCAGCTGGAGTTAAACTGTACTCTGACTGCACATGCTAACACCTCACTAGCAATTGTCATTGCCCTTCAGCATTTTGCTGATAGTACACCACCACATTGACTTGTTCCTTCAGTACTTTKCCAGGGCACAGCTTTTCCCATTTCGTCTTACTGGGACTAATATAGAAATGCTTGCACTTACCCTTCGTGGTTGAAGGAAGTCCTGTCTTGTCTCGCCTAGAACAGAGAACTAGAAAAGTTCTTGTCTTGCTGCCCTGTAGGTTAGCTGAAGCTTTGCGTGCCAGGATCACTGGGAGACCTCTCCGTTTCCACTGAAGGGTCACTCACAGCTGTAAAGTTTGAAGGTTTTTAATTAGGTCCATGTGCTGACGGATCACAAGTAATGACAGCATCTTTTGGTAGCACATTGTGAACAAGATTCACCTATGCTAATAGTCAGAGGTGGAAAATGGCTTTATGGATTAGCTGCTACTCCCTCTCAAGCCATGCAAGGTGCCTTCCTTACTGGCCAGACACGAGAGTCAGCTAATTAAAGCACAGCTTASAAGTCTTTTCTGTTATTAGGCAAAGAGTTGCAGAAATCCCAGACTGAAGGCTTTAGTCAGCTTGCTGCATTGGGGTTTAGTTTAGGTTTAAAAAGTATTTACATAAATCCAACACTGGTCTTAAAGGCTGCAGCTGAACTTACGTTTGTGAAGGACTTCAGCATGCTCTAGGGTTTTGGTCCCTCAATCCCTTCAGATTGGGGGCCTGTCTGGAGCAAGCTGTGGCTATGGGAGATACCAAGAGGACTAAACGTGGGTGAGGAATTGAGTTGTGTTGATACATACTCAACTTTTACTCCATATGGAGACTAGTGCATTTCCTAGTGGGCAGTTCTCTGAAGCACAGAAGCCAGTACCACACTTGCTACAAATGAAGACCCTTATTGACGAGTTTGAATCTCCAGGGAAGTCCAGACTTGATACAGAGATTTCAGTATCGTCTCTTATCCAGTGGTCTTTTCAGTTGAAGCAGGTTCTATTATTACCACCTTCTGTATAGATGGATGGAGAGACTTCATTCTCCAGACTCATGGAGATGGCTCACTTAAAGCACAGTGTGGTTACTTAACTTGGTGCAAGCCAAGTTCCTTTTATTTGTGATCCATAAAAGAACTTGAATGTTCAGAGGATTAAGATCCATTCAGTAACTCATTGCATTCCCACCAAGTCACAGATACACAGAAGTATAATGTTAAAGTGCGGTCAACTGCATGGCTGATTAAATACCATGATACGTATGCAACTAAAAGGTGAAATCCATACTTGTAATCAAAGCAGCATCCCTCCTATTTTGAATGTTGCTTCAGTACTAAGCACATAAATCTTGTTTTGGCTCCTGCACAAAAGTGGGTGTCACTAATACGCAGAACTTCCTCCATTTGCATTCTTTTGAGATGTTTTCCTCGTTGTTACAGAAAAGCTAAGTTTTTGTCTGTGAGGATGCCCCGTTGCAGGAATATTTCTACTAGGATCTCTGGCAATCAGCTGCTCTGTGTTTCATAACATATTTTGGACATCATGTTCTTGCCAGCATGAACTTGCAATGCTTCCACCCTTCACTTGCTTTTTTTGGTAGGATTTTGAATATCAAAAGTCCTCATTCAGCACTGATAGTTACGTGTTGCCTGTACCACCTTTCCAGGCATCCATGTATGTGCCAGACTGTTTATGGAACTTCATTTAAAAGCTGGGAAAACTAGGCTTTGAATTTTTTTTAAGTACATTGTCAGGTTAAGCTTGACAAACATTTTATAAATATGAAGTCTCTAAAGAGATTATAAGAACTGAGTACATGGCTTGTATTTTTAGGATCCATCCAGCAAAGCAACTGACAATCTATTTAATCTGTGCTAGGTTCATTTTGCTCAGACAAACAGCACACTTGCCTTTAAAATGTAGTTTTTATAGCAGTGCCAAGGGAACAAATTCACCTACAGGTTAACTGATATCGCTGTGTAGCTTAGCAGTGGTATGGACAAACTTGCATGTTACGGAGTAACCTGTGGTTGCATTTACATGACCTAGTTTCTGCAGAGAAGTGCTATTACTGTGTCCAGCTTGAGCAGTTACTTCCAGCTTAATGCCCTACATTGCAACTGTGCAACAAAGGATCTTTGACAGATGAACAGAATGGCAAATGTTTACTATTTCAATAACATTTTACCTAGGAATGTCAAAAAGCATGCTTCAAATGCCTTATCCATATCAAATTATGAGAAGCATCTTGGCTACATAACCCTGGGAAGCACTGGGAAAAATAAACTACAAAACCTTCCTGACATAAAAAGCTTGATATGAAAAGACTGAAAGGATGCTGGCTTTTGTGAGGGGAGGACAACTGAAAGCTCTAATAACTGTATCATCTTCCCTGGGAAGAAGTCCTTTCTCCTCCTTCTTACTACAGTTCTCAATCAGAAACTCGCATTACAGTGCCCTATGCTTTTAAATATCTACATAGTAGACATAGTCAACACCTCCCTCTTGAGGAGAAGGTGGTAGTCCTTCCGATGCCCTATAGGCTCTGCCTTTTGCCTGCCCCTGTGTCCTGGGCTCTGGAACTGTGTCCCAGCTCCAAGGCAAACTGAACCATCAGCCCTCTCCCAGCCTCTCCATGGTCTGCTCACTCAGACACATTTCTTAGGGTCTAGTCCCGTGTTTGCCTGCCTGCAGGCTGAGGATCTCACCTTCTGTCCCTCCTCCAACTCACTGTGGTTTCCAAGGTAAATGTAAGTTTTATTCAGCACAGTGATTCTGTTCTGCATTTCTTGGAGACAATGCAGTATTCACTAGTAACTACCCACCTTCCAGAGAGAAGACTGCTAGCTATTTTTGTATACATGTGTTCAACCCCCACCCCCAACAAGTTAAAATAATAAACTGTCAACTCATGCACCAAAGGTAGAATTTGTCTTATGTTCATTTAGCCAGCTAAAAATTAGACATCCTTGTGTGAGCTTTATAATGAGTGAACTGTCTACCTCTGGAGGGTGATTCACTGTTGCAGTGCACCAGTGAAAGTGTTCATTGTCAATCCCAGTAAGAAAGGTATTTGAACTCTCTAATGCATTAACTAAAATTTCCTTTATTAGAGATAAGGAATAAGTTGATAGCATAGATAATCACAAAATCATAGAATGGTTGTGATTGGAAGGGACCTCTGGAGGTCATCTGGTCCAACCCCTGTGCTCAAGCAGGGCCACCTAGAGCTATTTGCCCAGGACCACGTCCAGACGGCTTTTGAATCTCCAAGGATTGAGACTCCACAACCTCTCTGGGCAACTTGTTCCAGTGCTTGATCACCCTCACAGTGAAAAATTGTTTCCTGATGCTCAGGTGGCATCTCCTATGTTTCAGTTTGTGCCCATTGGCTCTGGTCCTGTCACTGGGCACCACTGAGAAGAGCCTGGCTCTGTCCTCTTTGCACCCTCCCTTCAAGTATTTATGTACATTGATGAGATCCCCCTGAGCCTTCTCTTCTCCAGGCTGAACAGCCCCAGCTCTCTCAGCCTTTCCTCACAGGAGAGATGCTCCAGTCCCTTCATCATCTTTGTGGCACTAACGTCCCATCAGATGCTAGGAACCCAGCATTGTGCAGCATCAGATGGACCTCTAGTCACAGCATGGCATGCTGCACTTGATCCCATCCATGCTAAGGTTCGTTGGCTTTATGGTCTTTAGCACTCTGATAGGATTTTCTTTGAAGTAAACAATTCCATTTATCTTTTCTACTGTCAAGCAAAAGGATGTTAGCATGAGAACGTGCTGCTTCACTTCAAGATAAAGACAAGGACACACAGGTGGCGTAATTGCTGATGCCAAGTGGGAGCTGCCTGCAGGCTCCTCCGTTATGATTTAGCCGGCAAAGTTTATGCTGCAGCCAAGTGATAAGTGCAGCACAGCACAGGCCTGAAGGCCAATTTATATGTGCAGCACAGCCCAACACGGTGCAGCAAAGTATAGCACAGGCCTGTGCCCACTCAGGTCAACTGTATCACTCACTCCTCAATGCACAGTAGTCTTCCAGTTCAGACCACTGCAGCTGTTCATCCTGTGTCCTAGGACAAATATCTAAGACACATGAGACCTACTGGAGGTACCAGTTCGCTAGAGGACTCCACTGACTACAAAGAGAGCCTGGGGTGACTAATTCAGACTTGGATGAGTAACTTTTAGATGAGATGAGTCTCTTCTGCAAATAATGCTGAGCAGTCCCCAGAACACTGGATTTTCAGTTCTTTGTTTTTGAGTCATTAATTATGTCATGGTCTCGTGGGAGCATGTAGCAGATGGGTTTCTTTCTGCAGTTCAGCATGTGTGTGCTAGCCTAGCTTAGATGGGAGCATGTCTTTCCCAAGAGGAAGGGCTTTTCCAGACTTGTTTATCTGCCTAGCATTTTGCATTAATTATACCCTATCAGTTTTAGTTTCTGCTAGAGATTACTACAGCTCCCTTGTGGCCGCTTCAAGTACCTGTAACACTTATAAAATGGCTATAATAACATTCCATGTATCCATATACATGGTGCATCTATGTATTCTGCACTGTCGTGTTCTGTCCTGTGTAACGCAGTGTTTCACAGAGGATTAGAGAGGGAATTCAGTGCAGTGTGTGACTTCCCACTTGTTGGCAGGGTGTCTCACTGGCGGCACACTATTGCTCTAGTATTACTTCCATATTCATATCCCAGTGCATGCAAAAAATGTTGCCATGGACAACTAAGCATTGTAGAAACCCAGAGCAAAAGCAGCTTCTGTTCTAGAGGCTTCACTGTCTACACTTCCTCTTCTCTGTGAAGTAAGATGTCACTTCTCATCTGCAAAACCATGAATAATTTGAGATCTTTCTAAAAGATCTGCCTTGCTCATTGTGTTACATTGCTGTGATAAAAATCAGAAACACCTCTTAGGCTGGGGTATGCCCGGTGGGACTGGCAGGCTAGGCTCTTGTCCAGAACAGCTCATTGTTCTTTCTTCGATTCATTGATCTTCATGATCATCCGTCTAAATAATCCTTTTACCATCAGGACTGCCAGAGGTATGAAAAGACTGGGCCTGCAAAAATTGGATGTTTAAGAAAAGGAGAGTATTTTTCCTTCATTTGTCTGGCTGGTTGATTTGATTCATTGCAGGAGGTATAATTATTTCAGATTGCATTAGCTGCTCATATTTTGTGGAAATTGTCTGGGGTTTGTTTTTAATTATACATGTGTTCTTGTGTTCTTTCTGTTGTTTCTGCCTATCACAAGATACAAATAAGCTGAACTGGATAATTTTGTGAATTGTTCACCTTAAACTTTTATGCCATCTGACCAGTTCTAGTTATATTGTAAGTGATCTTGGTAATGGTGAATAGGTAAATCATGAGATGAGATGATACCTGAGCATGAACAGCACTTTAATTTAAAGGCTTCTTTTGCCTTTCTGATTATTATTTCCTCCCAGATTATTTTCTTGCAGAGATGTGCATAGCTTCTTTGCAAAGAAAGCCACAGAGTGATTAGTGTGATTTTTTTCAGCCTTTGATATCAGATTCTAATTATATGCATTGAGAATTCAGTCTTTCATACTGCGCATTTTATTTCCTGTTAACTATGTTAATGGCTATAAGCTGATTACATTCCACTCTGGTAACTGATCTATCTGAAATATTTAGAGGATGTTCATGGCTAGTTCTGTATGAGTGGAGAGGAGAGTTCAGTGTAGGGTATTTTAAAGAGAGAGAAATTATTTATAACTTTAGAAGGGTTGCTGAAACTTTAGCTGGCCCTAAAATCCCTTGAACAATAGGATACATTGGCTGTTGCTTTTTTAACATTTTGCTAAATATTATATTATTTATTATTTTTTAACTCTTTGGTGATACCACCTTCTGTGTGAGAGTAGTGGATACAACACTACTTAAAAAGAACTTAATTCACATTCATTCAAGACATTTTATTTTCTCAAAGTTGTAGTGGTGGTACCATCATTAGTTTTTTGCTGTTTATTTTATTAATGTCATCAAAGAACTATTAGGAATCCAGATCACTTTACTTAGTGGAGGTTGGCATTTCTTGGGCATCACTGTTGATCAAGCTTTGCTGCTGTTGAAAACCATGGAATTTTTACTATTGACCTAAATCAGGAGCGTGGCAAGAGCCGGAGTTCTGCTGAGGTGATTCCAGCCAAGGTATTACAGCACCTAAAAATTAGGATCTTGGTACCAGCAAGGTGATGGGAAGTTCTAAATATAGGTGGATTCCCTAGATAGTCGGCAGAGATTTAGGGCTTTTGGAAAATTATCCAAAAAACTTGTGTGGTAGGTAAAGGGAGCCACCTAGAGTTAATCCATAGGAATCTCTAAATATAAATGTATATCTGAACTCCTGCCTCTTACTGAAGTTTAGGTGCCAAACTGAGAGCTAAACGTTAAACCCCTTTATCTATAGTAAGTCCTCTCCTGAGAGCAGGCATCTAAATAAGATTAGAACCCCCTTTAATATGTTTTTACAATGCTACTGAAGGATTAGGATAGTTACTGCATTTTATATTAAAGAACACTGGGAATAAAAGGAGTAACATAAATAATATATGGCACAAGGATTGGTACTAAAGTCTCCCTCCTTCCAACTGAGGGCTCTGACGGGTATAGTATATATTAGGCTCTTTCCCAGAGCCTAACTCTCTCTTCAGACAGATGTTTCCTGCCTCTTAGCAGCAGTTTCCTTGCTTCAGTGGGAAGATTAGAAGGTGCCCTCCCTTTGACTCCTCTTTAGCCTGGACGCTAGCCTAGAAAAATGAGAATCTGATGCCCTGCAAGCTGAGAAGAACTTAGCCTGAACCCAGTTTTTGGAAGAGATTTGCTAACCGTTAGCTTGTCATACAGCCCCTCATCTTGCATCTCCAGTAGCTGCAGTGTTTTGTGCTGGACTTAAAACTGTTGCTTTCATATTCCATGCTGTACTGGACCTTCTGGGGAATTAGACAGCATTGGGGCACAGCTGTAGGTGTGAGCTGTGCCCTTGGCTTTCTGGGCTGGAGGTTCTTCAGTGCAAGCACTGACTCCTTAAGATCTTCCAAATTTCCTAGGAAGATACCTCCATGGCTGGAGCTTGGGCTCCAGTATCATCTTCTTGAATAGAGGTGCCTAAATTTGGAATACATTTTATTTTAGATATCAAAGCAAGCACTCTGAATTGCACTCTGAAGCCATCCCAATCTTCTTTGAAAATCCAAGCTGCAATTTATATGAAAAGGAGAATCCCAGGTGTAGTGTTCCCCTTTCTCTCTCCTACTTGGGTGTATTAGAGAGGCACCTTGTCAGT
This sequence comes from Phoebastria nigripes, assembly GCA_035582835.1. Classification (NCBI taxonomy): domain Eukaryota; kingdom Metazoa; phylum Chordata; class Aves; order Procellariiformes; family Diomedeidae; genus Phoebastria; species Phoebastria nigripes. The sequence continues at coordinate 1,326,734 of JAYKAV010001456.1, read as the reverse complement.
CAGAGACAGAAACTTAAAAGATGGGTCAGTCGAGAGTTTATAGTTGCATTACACATAATTTTCCCACATAACTTTGCATATCTGTGAGAATAATAGTGCAATAATAACTGCAAACACACTTGGACAGCAAATGGCAAGTCAGGTCCTGATTGCTCAGTCGGGGGCATGCAGATGGTTTCCAGAATCACGAGCCACATGTTTTTAGACTTTACCTTCCATGAAGTGTTAATCACAGCCTGTGCCAAGGAAGGCAAGGTGAGCTTCAAACTGTACCTGGAAGCAGTTCCTTGGGCACTTACATTGGACTAATATCCCTTAACTTCTGATGCCAGCCACTTAATTAAGATATATTTTTGGTCCCTTTCTTATTCCAGGGTGCTTATAATTAAGACTCTGACCATTCAGATTGCTTTATAGACTCTCAAAGTGCATATTGATTAGTTGCTATAATTCTTTAAAATAATATGGATGTCAGAACAGGTTATCAGTTCAGTCAGCAGAGTTTATTTTGCATGGAAGATGTAAACACCTTTGAATACCTTCAGGAAGTATTTGTAAACATTTCAAGTGGATATGGCTTGTTCTGCTTTTGGAACGGAAATTTCTTGACATCTAAGCAAGTCATCTTCCTTAACTTGCTACCCAAAAGACTGAAGCCCTCTGCTCTTCAAGACATCAGAGAATTACTAGACGTTAGTACTGCCTGGTTAGTGTGCAGTGTTAATCTACAATCCCTTTGAATTGGCATTATACCTCTCTCTCTATGCCTAACAGCTCCAGTGTGTAAGTCCTCTGTTTGGAAAGACAAGTGACTGGTATGTACTCCAGTATGTTTTGTAGTACCTGCCCATTTCTCCCTCCCCAAAGCTAACTACAATAGAGACCGTATCATCGGCAACACTTGCCCTTCCTCCCCATATGATTCCTCTAATATTTTGCCAACATTGTACACAATGTCGTGTGTCAATAGGGCACTGGGGAATTGTCCATACCACAGGCTTCAGATTACAGCACATCTTGGTATCATCTTTCTTTAAAGYCTGCACTGCAAAGGGGAAGCCGTAAGCCTTAGGGATGATAGCTAGCAGAATGAAGTTACAGCTCTGCAAAGTGAAGCACTAAGTGCACCAAATGGAAATTGGTGATGCAATAAAACCATCAAACTGTCTGAAAAAAGATCAGTTTATGAGAACTGAAAGTGTCTCTTCCAATAAATGCCTTGAAATTCCAGAAAACCAGGCAAAAATCAGTAAGTTTTCTTAGCTTTCTGGAGGTTTGATACCAAAGCTTTAAAAAAGGATTACTGATCTTAAATCCTGTCTCTCAAAAACAGTGTAGGAATCTCTTTTCAGAGAGCAGAGAAAGAAAGAAAACAATTGCAGAGCTATTACCGTCAAAGACATGACCTCCGCACAGCAGAGGAGTTGCTTTCGGAGTCTGTAAGAGTGCTTTCTTTGAGACTGGAACCCAGACACTCTGGCTGAAAGGAAAAACTCCATCAGAAATCAGTTAAGTCCAGTTAAACCTGACTATTACTTCAGGACAAAAAGACTGGTTTTGTTGTTTGAATTGCTGAAAATTTAATGAAAACAGTATTTTAACAAGGAGCTTACTGGTAAAGCCAAAATTTCACTGTTGCTGTATCCAGTTACCCATACTTCTTACTATTTAATGTCTAGCTATCACACACATGTAACCTCAATTACAATAACATGTGATGTTTAACAGGTTTTAGTGTGTTTGACTTTGTGGCACCCATGGTAGGTAAGGAGGTTATCGTCTTCAAGTTATGGATAGAGAAATCTGGTTTAGTATGAGATTATGAGAGTATGAGTTAGATGAGATCTCATCTAACTTTAGCACTTTAGAAGTTAGTTATCTAAGTTAGTTGTCTGGGCTCTGTCCCCCGTTGAGGGAGAAGACCCCCAGGAGGCAATCTATCCCCACCCTAAAATAAATGGGATAAACCAGCCGCAGAGGTGCCTCTCTTTGTTGTCAAGAGTTGGAGCCCCAAACGAGACATCTCATGCCAAGCAAGATGAAGTGTCCCCTCAGGGACATGAGTGGCTCCCTATAGGATGGGGGAAGCAGAATGTGCTCTCCCACCTCCCGGGACAGACCCGTAACCATAAGCCATTCTTCCTCTCTGCTAGTTAGTCAGTGAATGACGGGGTTTGCTATTCCACTCCAGGCTGGGCTTTTCTTTAATTTTTACAAACTAGGTGGGGAGAGGCGTGCTTGGTAGTACTGGTGTGTTTAGATGGGAGGCCACAAGGAAAACCCAGTTGTACCAGAAAGCGGTACTGGTGACTCAATAAACAGCATGGCAACAAGTGTCCTCGTGTGGTGCTTTTGAACATTGCCTTCCCGGTTGTGCTGTAGGTTAAATCTCAGAGCTGGTAGTCATTACATGGATCATACTTCACAAGAGTAAGGTATTAAATCCCAGACAAATTATATGATAGGTAACTCTSTCCTCCTTGCCCTTACCTGCAGCTTCACCTAAATTACACAGTCTTATGCACAACCTGATCTCAACTTTTCTGAGCCCAGGTGGAGTCGCTGTCTTCTGTCTCGGAGATGGCAGCAGTCTGGAGCAAGTGAAGTGATTTCTACATATGCAAGAAGTAAAGCCCTTTGGGATTTTAGATGGAGAGCACTATAGAAATGTAATATATCATTACTTCATGAAGTTACATAATTTCTTAGAGTTGAGATTTTGCAATATACCCATTAATGTAAATGGTTCACTGCACTTGATGCTAGTGTTCATGCAGCAGCCCAGAGCGGCACTCTTGCCACAATAAGCACAAAGCAGGACAATGCTTGTATTTGACTTGTGGTTCTGGTTTTGCTTCATCTGGGTGCCTACCCACAGCAGGGAGATGATCAAATATTTGTGAGCAGTTCAGATCCCCTGCCCTTCCTACCCTCACCCAGCTGGTGGTGAAAGTAGTTTAACTACAGCGGGTACACACAGTTCACCATGGATGTCCACAGCACTAAAACCAATGCAGCTGATGCCAGCTTAAATGTGACTTTCAGTTCATGTTGCAGCTTTAGTTCTGTAATTCTACATCCGTAGCATTATGAATTCCTTCAAATTACTCTGTGGTGTATTTTAGGGACTCTCAGAATAACAATGGGTAGATCCACCCCTTCTGCAGAGACACCTCCAAGGGAAGGGAAGAAATCTGCTAGGGTATTACACATCTTTGTCAGGGAAAGCCTCTGCATGGCTGAGACCTTCCCACCTCGCAGGTCCAGAGCTCTTCAGGGAAGAAAACTGACCCCTCCACGCTGTGAAGTTGTTGGAAGCAGTTCTCAGTGGCAAGAGCAAGCTGCCTGGAAGCCTCCTCGTTGCTGGCCCGATTTTAACTGCTCCTCTCTGTCATCATCCCCTGGCACCACAGCTTTAATAAGACTAGCATTGTTTTGGCAGATGAATCCAGAGGGAGTTAGTGTAACTCTTGGCACAGAAAGCCCGACAGAGTCTGGAGCCTGACTGTTCTTTAGCTCTGGCCTTTCCTTCCAAACTCAAAATCTCACAGATCATTGCCGGGGTGTTTCCAGCTTCTAAGAGCTATCAGCAGTGTCTGTGGGACAGGATGGATATTTGTCCTTCGCAAAAAATCCTTAGAACAAGAGCAGCAAAAGAGATGGCCAAATAGATGTGTCTTAGATTGCCTTTGCTATCCTAGGCTGAATGGCCTGGTATCTTTTAGAGAGCTGTAAAACTGTTCTTTGAGCTGACTTTGTTTAGAGGGTAGGAGGATTTTTGGGGCCTGGGCTGTACCAGAGGCTAGGCACAGCTCATGACATTGTGGAGGCTGTCCATAGCCATTCCAGGGACAYGGCCACGATTGAGGACTCTGGCTCCAAAGTGGAGACAGCTTGTTTTAGTAAGAGGGATGGTATTACCTGGTCTGGGAACGTGGTGATTCAGAAGCTGCTTCACATACAGCTCAGCCTTGTGTTTGGCAAAGGGGGGCTGATGCTGGGAGGTTTAAGCAGATCAACTTCTCTAATGTATGCCTTTTTGCAATTCAGAAGTGTTACATTGGCTTCTAGAGCCAGCTAAGTTACGCCCGGGCCCAATTCTGCAGTCCAGAATAGCAGTGTGCAAAGGAGGCTTTCAGTGCTCTCCTGCCTGACTTGGGTGTCTCCTGCTGCACCATGGAAGTCTTTCGCAGTTTGACCTGCAACTTTTTTGTTACAATTCGCTTTTAACATGTGAGTGTTTAATTCGATTTCTAAATCTCTAAGCATACCAAACCTTGAATACAGCGTAGAGTTTCCCTGATTCCAAGTGAAAGCATTCAGAATGGGCTATGAAGTGGATGTTTATTCTGCCTGATCTGTCATTTTGTTTTCATGCTGATACTACCCCTGTTGCTACCCTGTGATCAGCTGTTATGGAAACAATACATTGTCCCTAGGGTAAGTTTAGAAAAACATTCACCCACAATGCACCCACAGATAAATCCAGTTCTAGCAACATGGTGTTTAAAGCATTATACTCTGCTCATGGAGCATCAGCAAGATGTGCTTGCTTGGAGCCAGCTTCAGATTACCGGTTTCTCTGTATTGTTTCTCAGGCCCTACATGTCCATTGGAACACTACGTGATCAAGTCATCTATCCAGATTCAGTGGATGACATGCACGAGAAAGGCTACCAAGATCAGGATCTGGAGTGTATCCTGCATATGGTTCATCTGTACCACATAGTTCAAAGAGAAGGAGGTAAATTGCATATTTTTGTAAAAAGCTTTACAAAATCCATTCCTCGCGTGTGTCTTAGAGTGGCTGACCTTTACTTACTGAACTGGCAAAACTGGATCCAGACCTTTTGTGGTTGTGGGAGCTGCACAATCACATGGTTGTTGCTGCTGATGCTAACGGAGGGAGAAGAGCAAAGTGCTCCTCTCCTCCCCAGTAAATCCATGCCCAAGCTGAACATCTTTGTTCTCTTGTAATGGCCAGTCTTTTCATGGTATTGTGAGATCACTGACCTTCCTTCATTGTTTTAGAAAATGTAACCTGACTTAAAACCTTGTAATGTCACTGACTACATCAACTCGAAAGCATGTGGATGAAAAGAGAGTCAGGTCTGCTTTCACTTCCCTGGTTTGTGGGATCAGCAGGACTACGTGCCATGAGAAGGAGTGTCTGATACCACACCACCAGGGTGAACAAGTTAAAAATAACCAAAGGACACTGGCTGGCAGTAGTGTTGCCATCTACCACTTGCTGTTTAAGTTGCCATGCGTTCTCAGCATTGTTTGTCCTAAGAGTAGGGGACAGTGTAAATACAGTGGCACAGTAAACGTCAAGATGCTAAAGGCTTCTCTTGTGTCTAAGGAACTGGAGCATTTCATGGCTTTTTTTCCCAAGCATAGCAATAATTTTCATCCTTTTGTTCCCACCAGCCACTAATCTCTAGTTTGAATTTCCTCCCCATCATTATGCTTTTAAAACAGACATGGGACAAAGTTGGTAACATTTAGAGAGAAGAAGGAGGATCTTCAAATCCCTCTAAGGAGCTGACATCGGGAGTGCTGGATATACCCTGCCCCTCTCTGCCAGCTGTCAGTGCTCCTTTTTGAGAGGGTGTTTCGGGTGCATTGCCTTGTAATGTGTGTGCTTGGTGTCTCTCAGGATCATTCTGACAATAGGGAGTAGTGCTTCAGCCATTGGGAATCCCAAGGCAACATCTAAATTCCCATTCCTGGATGGCAGCCTGTTGCTCTGTTCAAAAGGCGTGAGGTGTATTTTATTTTTGAGGTATGCATGGATGCTCATCTGGTGTCTTTTCTGCACATTTTAGAGTGGGGAGTAGTAATCATTTACAGCAGCAATTGTATACCTACAGATACTTCACCTCACAATCCTGTTGATAGACTCTTATCTTTCCGTGGATTAATGCTTCTTTGTTAAGAATGTAATAATGACTGTTGGCCCTCAAGTTGCAATAGAAAATAAGAATCTGCCATCATTCTGATTCATACTATTATTCAGATCTGATACTATGACACAAGGATTGAAAAAGTGGGCAGAGCGCTAAACTCAGTGACCGGAATAATTGCAGAGGCGGCCTCTACTCCCTACACTGACATTATAACTATTCCTGTTAGTATTCCTGAGTCACTTACTTCACTAAGTGAAGTGCGCAGATTGCAGAAGAACAAGCAGATGTGTTGGAATGGGGAGCTGGAAAAGGAGGAGCAGTTAAATTGTCAGTGGCAGGAAGCCACTGTGGAGTGTGCATTCATAGCCTGCTGGTACTTGTAGATGTACTGAGCAACACATGACCCTTAGCGGCCAAAACCATAGCCCCAGCAGTCTCTGAATGCACATCGTTGTGATTTATAATCCTGCAGCCAGAGCATGTAACTGATGATGGGGCAGTTACTGTGCTCCACGTACGAGATGCCACTGGCTAGGGTCAGTGTTTTGTATTGCCAAACTGAAAACCCAGGTTTGGATCAGTCTTGCTCTACTTAACTGTGCCAAAGAAAGTATTTATTGCTGACCCCATTCTTGCTCTTCTGCCTGTCTGACTGCGCATGCAAGTCACCATCTATAAAAAAAGTCTAGAGGACACCGTTAGCATTCACTGATGCTCTATTGAAACTCCACTCAGGATAAGAGCACACTGTGCAAAAGTCTGCATAAATGTTAAAAAAAAAGTGTCTTAGGTACTTTGTGATCTAAAATGACAGGAGTGGGCAAAGCCGGAAAACAGGGGGAGAGATTACCACGTACCAGGAAGTTTTTAGGACCATAATACACTTACTTGTTCCTTTTTCTCCTTGGGCATTTGCAGGAGACAAGTACCAAGGTAGGAGCAGAGAGGAAATCCGTGACACATGATTTGACACGTTACATGGATTTCATTATGCTTCCATATTCTGTAGAGCTCCCCCAGTCTGGGACAATGACTCATATTCTGTTTTTTTGAACCAGCAAACCAGAGAAATACTTGTTGAAAATGAACAATTGAAATTTTTGTTTATACATAGCTGAATTTTTTTTTAATTCCAATTTTTATTTTATTCTTTTACTTAAAATCAGATTTTTAAACTGATTTCTATTAAAAATGGAACTTTTTTCTTTGCAAAATAATGAAAAATCCCATATAAAGCTTGTAGAACAAGGGATTTGCTCCAAACCGTCTTTTTTCCTTTTTGCAAACTGCTTTGATGGTTGACAAACCCTGGCATTTTCCAATAGAAGAAGGTTTTGCTGAAAGATTCCCAGCAAGTTTCTATTTATATATTCTATACACTTTTTGAAAATGTACTAAATCTGAAAAAAAATCAGTGAAACCATTTTTAGTTATTCAGATTCTTGTGGATATATGGCATATGTCCATGCTATTTTGAACCATTTCCATAAACTGTTCTAAGAATGGAGCTAACTATCTGTCAATCATTAAGTTTTAGAAATCTAATACAATTCAATATTTTTTCCTGTAGATCCTCTTCTCCTTCAGAGCCTTACCTCTGTCTCTTCCCTTTTCACCTAACCCCTGCAGTATTAAGCCTCTACCAGACAGCAGGCTCCTTAGGGCATGACCCTGTTGTGCTTTAATTGACCACGAATGTCATGTGTGTATAATATGATGCTTTGCAGTTTTGTGTTCTGCTCTCTGCGGGCAGTTATGAAAAAGCCAGATGGAGCCAGAAGTGCGCAACTCTGACTTAATTTATTTGTCCTGGCGTAACTTTATTGTCTTTAGCTGAATTACTTCCACATTGCATCAGTACAAGGGTCACCAGATTCCAAGCATAAAGTAGCCAACAAGAGCCTGACTTTGTTCTTGTCGCTGCCAATGGCAGAAAGTCTTCTCTTTTTCTAGCAATAAGGTTTGACCCAGTTAGAAGTAAATAGAACGGTTACAAGAATAAGTAGCCCAGTTTGGCGTTTAGCTTCTGTGTTACCCTCATGAAACTTTTTTCAGTCGGTAGCAACAGAATACATCAAACCCACCAAAACCACCAAAATAACAATCCCCCTCCCCACCACCACCATTCTGGATGCCCCTGAGCCCAAGCCCCAGAAGAACCCAGTGCAATTGCTGCCCCCCCTTGCTGCTAGGGGCAGAATTTCCTTCCCACCGAGGCCCACACCAATGTTTTTCTCACCTGCTGGATATTAGAGGAATGCCATTTTGTTACTTACCTTTATATTATCAATAAGGTGCCCCCATCAACACCTGCAAAGTTGCTAGCTCTACCAGAACAATAATTTCATACAAAATGAGGGTAGCAAAGAAGGTTGTATTCAGCACGGGTGGTGAAAAGGCGTGTCCAGAAATCGTGGGTAATAGCATGGAGTTGTGCAGTAGATACACATGAAGTGGTTCCTTTTTGACCTGCTTTGAAAATCTGTGTATATTTAGCAAGTGTCAATCGTGATGCAGCCTTAGGCTGCTGATAGCCTGTCACATGAGAGGAGCCATGAGTACGTGTAGCAGCACGCTGAATGCATGACCGGGCCTGTCAGGTTGGGGCTGATGACATTACTGAACAAGTTCAACCTGTTTATGGTTTCTCAGCACCCCAGATTATAATTATTACTCATTATTTTGCACATTTGTCACATCTTTGGGTCTTGTCCAGGGAACCTTTGTGCTAGGCCACTTATAAACACACAGACAAGCACATTTCCTCTCTCTGAGATTTTTTCATCTGATCATTTTAGCCCTGGATTTGCTTTTGTTACTGGTACCAGCAGGAGCTCTGGAGCGCTCTGCTGGCTTTTCCAGTGGCTCTGAAATCCAGAGACACAAATCCCTGCAGAGTCATGCTGAGCTGGGACTCACACAATTGATGGTCTCTTTGTTCCTTCTTCAGCTAAGGATTGCCCTTGCATATTCATCCTGCAGAGCACCCGGGCTCTCTTCCATTTTGACAACTGCCTGCGGACATACGCTGTGCAAGAGGCCTCCATGTTCAAAAACTCACCAGGGGTGCACTCTCTGGCTGTAGTTTGCTGCGGTAGCCTTTCTTCTGTCATGAAGCTGTAACACTCCAGTCCATGTCTGATGAGGTACATTGGAAAGTAGATCTGGAAAAGGAACTTTTAAGCCTATCTTTTTATGGCAGCTGAATGCTCTGTCTTGCATGTAAGCGCGAGGATTCACAAGGATGAAGGATACACAGACCCCAGGTGTAACCCTTTTTTTGTTGTCAAATTTAGCTTGCTTTTTCCTTCAGAAAATCAAGGTAAAAGGAATTATAAAAGAAGCCATGCAAGAAAACGAAATGCTGCTATCATGAGGTTATCACTAGTTTCTGCTGACAGCTGTATGTATTTCTACTGCTGTTACTCTGCCCCAGCACATTACACATGCTCTTTGTCTTACTGGTTGCAAAAGGCATTTCTGTGACATCCAGTGTTCATCACATCTACATCCTACCATGTACAATCAAAGGCTACATGTAACAAGAAGCTGGGCAAGGAATTTGGGCTCTGAAAGCCGGGATTATGTTTGTACCTACTGAGAGATTTGTGCTGCATTCATGGACAAGCCATTTCATTTCTTCTGCATTCATGGACAAGCCATTTCATTTCTTCATTTGTAAAGTGGCTGATATTTTCAGAACACTAACAACCTTCACTGACCTGTGCCATGTCAGCAGGAAGAAAAGAGAAACAAGAAGCCACGTTATTGTTAATGCACAGTAGGGAGTCAGTTTATTGTGAGTTACAATGCCTAAGTGTTCAGAGGAAATTGTTCAGACATTAGAAAATAATTTTTAAAAGGGACAATATTAAAATGGATCCTTCCTTATCTGTTGTTTGAGACATTCCAGGTGGCAAACAGGAAAGTTCAGGGAGGGAGCATGTCTCTCAGGAAGAGACAAGACGCACTTCTAACATTCAGTTAGAATGTGAGTTTAAGTGACCACGGAGATGACCATTGTGTCCTGGTAAACGCAGGCTAATCTTACACCTTTAGAGGAAATAATAGAAAGATTTTGCTGACAAGATGATGCTTCTTCTTGAACTTCATTCCCTTTTTGTCTTTTAATAAGTCTTTATAAACCAGCTGATCTGGAAGAAACTGTATGAACGCAGGCACTGCTTCCCCAGGCACATGTGCACACATGCACACCCACCCACACCCTAGCTCAGATCCAGATCCCTGGAGCTCATCTATATTCTCAGCTTAAAAATAACAGAATATAAGCAGCAGCCTGAATGTTGTCTTCAGAAGCATAGTTGTTTCTATGGCTTTCAGGAAGGACCATTCCCATCCCTTGCCCCTAGAACCCTTTGCCAAAAAGGAGCGCTCCAGGTGTTTTACAGTCTTTTTTGGAAGCCGAGGGTGTCAGTGGAACAGCACTCCAGCTCCCTGTGTGGTGCTAGCACCGGGACTGCTCACCAGCAGCAGCCTCTGTGTATCTGTTCCCTTTACCAGAGTTCATCCAAATGGTGATTCAGTTAATCATTACACAACTCCATCTTTGCTAGGAGCCTGCTGATAGAAAGCACTGTATGTGCCCCCGGGGGGGTGTCCGCTGGGATCCTTAAACAAGAATGGAAGGAAACTAAGGAAAAACAATAGGATCACTAAAGGTGATGTATTTCTGGTGTGTGCATGCCTGGTTTTTAAATCTAACTGTATACACATATATTAAAAAATCATGACATTATATTTTACAATTTTACGTAGAGAAAATTCTTGGAATTCAGTCTGTAGCATTATCAATTCCTGTTTTCAGTCACACAACCTCTCACCAGATGCTTCACTGAGGTTTTGTTCAGACCTACCAAGCCCTGGTGTAGCACCAAGCATGGGCAGAGCACTCCCCAGCCTCCTGCACCTTACAAGCCCCACTTGTCTCACCTTTGTTCAGGTATCAGAAATGACACAGCCCACCCTGCTTGCTTGACCATGTGTATAGTCTTTTCTGGGAAATGTTTATTTTCAGTTGAGCAATGGCAGAAAAGGGTTTTTGGTTGTCTTGTTAATGTTTTAGTTACAGTGCTTCTGGGCTGATTTGGAAAAATGTTCTCTTCCTCTCTCGGCCCCGCTCCAGCTGCCTGTCTCATGAATAGATGATCTATTGAGAGAAATGTCTTATCAGATTTTTTCTACATCCACACTCTCCCTTTTCAAAACTCATCTATTTTGCTACTCTATCCATCTGGATTGTTTGATTGAAAACTTATTTTCAGTAGGGTGATTTGATATTTGAAGTTTTTCATTAGTGGGAATGAATCACGTCAGAGTACTCACAGAAACACCAGTCCACTGTAAGATTGCAGATAAAATGCATCACGCTCCTGTTGCATGTATCTGAAAGTGATAAAGAAAAAAATCAGTTAGAGGCCGTGCGGAATATTAAATAAGGTTACCCAATGTTATAACAGTTGTGGGTCATTTCTAAATATGAGGTAGTGGGAAGTTTGTATAGAAAATCCTCCTGTCTGTATGCAGTTTTGTACGTTAGCTGCTTATCTGTGCACACAGAATGCATCCCTGTGTCTGCATCTGYGTTTCTGTTGAGTTTGCTGACAGTTATTCTTTGCCTGCAGTAGTGAGTGGAGTCCGGCACTGCTCTTCATGGTTTTTACACTTTATTTCTTTGAATTTGTTTTTAAATTTCCACTCACACCTTTCAAGAAGGAATAGAAAATTGTTCTATAAAACAAACATGACAGAATAAAATGATTAGTTATACACAGGTAAAAGATGTTTTTTCAAAGAGATGGTAAGTAAAGTTTTTTGACAATACCTACGTGACCAAGAAGGTTAAATTCCACTTCCAAAATTGACATGATATTTGGACATTTTTCCAATTGAGTGCCAGTGGAAAGGCATTGACGTATTTCAGAAGATGTGATCCAGAACCCTGAGCTGTCTCTTCTGCAATGGAAATGCTCTTTATGCTTTTGGTTGCAGATTGCAGAGATGTTGCAAGTGAAGCTGCATTTCCTTCATAAACTTACATTGTCCTGACGCGTTTTGTTTGCATTTTTTTAAAAGGCTGGGATGCCGTCATGGATTGGAAAGATGTCTTATCAGGAGGAGAAAAACAAAGGATGGGCATGGCTCGGATGTTTTACCATAAGTAAGCATTTTGATTTGTTCTTTAAGTAGCATCTGAAAATGAGGAAGAGTTTTGCAGGTTTGCTGTAATAGTTTGAGCAGTAGTAGACTATAATCTCCGTGCAACGTGCAGTACTGCTAGACGGTTGCATAGGACCGCAGACCTTGTCGTTTATTCATAAAAGCTCTGCTTTTAGTTTGGGCGATGCTTCTTACTTAAGCTTTGCTTCTGGCAACATAGCATTACATTTTCTAGATGTTCCTTTCTTTAACATCTCAGGCACAAACATCTTCCCTGCATCTGTCCTACAAATATTGCAGAAGTCTGATGGACTGTTGCAGAGGCTATGGGAGTTTGAAAGCCAAGCTCCAGAACTTTTTGGTTTTGGAGACTGCAAGCACGCAAAGGCAACCCAGTCCATACATAGCAGTGGATAGAAAGTTTCTGAGTTGGCTGTAGCTACTGCATGCCTTGAGACAGGACAGAATAATACTAGGTCAAACTAGAACATAGAAGTTAGATCACTGTGTACTCAGATGGACCAGGAAATAAAACCCATTTTTCCTGGAAGCTGACTCTGCACCTGAATAATGCATGGAAACTTTATGTTGTTGCTAGCCAGCTTCTAGCTGTAGATGAGAGACAGCTGTCTGGCAAAAATAGCTCTCTCCTTTCTGTTGTTATTTCAATGAAACATCGTACATGGGAATATTGTCCAAAACATAGAAGAGTAATGTTCTTTATCTGCTTTTTAAAGGCCGAAATATGCATTGCTGGATGAATGCACAAGTGCTGTAAGCATTGATGTTGAAGGAAAGATATTCCAAGCTGCAAAATCTGCTGGGATATCCCTGCTTTCTATTACACACAGACCTTCTCTTTGGTAAGTATGTTCAGGGATTTATCATGGTCCTTGCTTTTAGCTTTCTGACAGGCAGTGGATTGGCCTTTATTCTTTGTACTAGGGCAGTTGTTTAATCAATATCTACTGCACTTTCTAAGATAACTTATCTACAATAATAGTGATGTAAATGCATTTAGCATTGATTTTTTTCATTCTTTGACACGTATTTATTCCTCTCATTTTTTTAAAATGTGTTTCAGTTATTAACTATTAATAGCAACATGCAGGTATCTAAGAGGCAATTAATTAGTCCACCACCCCACAGCCACAACAGATATCACCAGATTATTCTGTAAAGGTGACAAGATACATGAGCTGTCCTGGGGAAGTTTACCAGTGCAGGGAGAAGATGGGAAACATGGCAAGTGGTTAAACTACTCTTTTTTCTTCCATAGGAATAATACATCTGGTGTTTTAACTTCAGTTGTGTCCTCTATCTGCAGGGTTTGTGAGCTTTCAAAATTTGATTGTCTATTAAAAAAAGAAGTATTGGAATTCTGAGAAACATCATTCTAGTGAGCAAGTACTAAGTATGGAAGAGTCCCTCAAAGGAAATAAATGTAGTTACTGAATACATAAAACAACCAAATACTTTAAAGGGCAAAAGGAGATCAAGAAGGTGTAAGCTAACATTAGCAGAGACTATTTGTTCTGAACTCCTTGATGTCTACTGTCAGATTGTTTGCTTTTTTTAAACTGATAACAAAAAATCCATTACCAGTCTGTTGCCTCAACAGTGTCTGCTTCTCTGAAAAAGAACGGTTTCCCCAGCATTCCTCCGCCCTCTGTGTAGATGGTGACAGTGGAAATGGCTTTTTTTGGATCAGGACCTAAACGTTAAGAAAAAATGGGCATTCTGACAGGAAAAAAATGTCACATAGACATTTGTTTTTAAAATAATGTAAATTACACTTAAAAAGAAAAGTAGTATTTAAATTTTTTAAAGTTTGGCATTATTTTAAAACCACCGCTCAAGAAAACAGGTATTTGAGAGCATCTCACCTATAAATAATGATGATGCAGAGGGAAGTTATGCAAAAGAACTTGTGAGAAAGATCTTTTGAGTTCAGTTTCCTACTGACATTTTTTGTTTCCTAGTACTAGTGCTATTCAGGAAGGTTTGGGATTGTTCTTGTAACCTCCACAGTATTACTGAAATTACAGAAATCTGGTGATTTGTGGGGTTCTGGAGAAGTAAACAGAAGTGCTGAGTATTTGGGAATATGCATCAAATGCCTTTAACTCAGGTGTGCTTCCACAGGGACTGCACTGCATAGACAAAAACCAGGTTCACATGCTGTTTTCTCCTCAAGATTATACCAGGAAATATTTGCTCTTTTGATCAAAATATTGGCTACTTTCCTAGACCACAAACATTGGACATCTCAATCAACTATCTTAGCTTCCTCATTTTTTTGTTTTTGGTGGGGGAAAAATAGAGGGATAGGTTAAGTATTTGGTGTCACGAAGAATAATATGCAAGAAGTGGTGAATGTAAGCCTGGAATTGAATCTCTTTTAAGTCCCATGTCATAAGCTATTGAGTTTATTAAACTGTCACATTCCCTGGATGGGATTTATAATCACTGTTTTATGATGCGTCTCATAATTTATAGTGATAAATTACACAGTCATACCAGCAGCTCTGAGAGAACTCTCTGCTCTTCCTCTTGCACCTCCTGATAAATGTCTTGTCAGGTCTTGACAAACTCCACATGTACACCTTTGAATATTTTCGGTGCACACACCCTGATACTCACTGAAGGATCTGTGACTCCTACACAGACTTTTTTATTTTGGCCCCTTGCAAACTGAACCATGTTTTAGGACTGGAGGTTTCTTTAGCCAACCTTACAAGATGCAGGGGAACAAACTGAGGTGTAATTTGAACAAACTAGAGTTTTATCAGTAGCATCAGGTGCACCGTGCCTGCCTGAATGTATTTTCTGCTAAGGAGGTAAAATGTCTCCCAGGAAGCGAGGTAAATAAAATAAACTGGGACTAGCATTCGTGGGGGAGAAGGGAGCCTTGTCTGCTGCTGCTGTTCAAGCTCCTGGAGAAAAAGGAGTCTGGTGGAGTTGCAGTGAAGGCAACTGTAGCCACAGACAATGTTTCTAAAAGGGAGGCAGAAAGAGGGAGGCTGCCACCTTGGCCAGGGACAGCAGATGATGAGGGGACCCTCCACAGCCCTGCTGCCTGCTCCTGCCAGCATCGCTGCAGGTGGGGGCCTCGGTGAGCCCAGCCGTGCGGGCTGCTCGAGGCAATGACCGCCCCAGCTGGGGAGCTCAAACTGGTGCTGATAGCTTACAGCTGGCACCTTGCTGCTAAATTTCACTAGATGGCCTAGGGAGGTCCCGGTGACAGGCTTTGAAATACCCAAACTCCTTACGAAAGAGTGTCCTGGGATTATGAGTCACTGAAAAAAAGTCTCACCCAGTGATCCAAAACTGGACAATTCTCAGCTTCCTGAGAGGCACCATCGAAAAGAGACACAGACATCCAAATTTGTGTGCAAAAATGAACCATCTGTTCCCTGAGCCATTGCTAATGTTTTACTTTCTGCTGCAGGAAGTACCACACTCACTTGCTGCAGTTTGACGGACAAGGCGGCTGGCGTTTCGAGCAGTTGGACACCGCTATCCGTTTATCACTGAGTGAGGAAAAACAGAGACTGGAATCCCAACTTGCAGGAATTCCTAAAATGCAGCAGAGACTGAATGAACTGTGTAAAATCTTGGGAGAAGACTCAGTGCTTAAAACAATGGACAAAGAGGAATAAATAATTTATGTTTTATGTTTTTAAAAGTATTTTTTTAGTTAAAAGCATTACAAATTCAGCCATTATCCTTTGCATGCATTGTGATAGAGGCTTTAGAGCATAGAGAAACACAGCCGGCAGAAAATAATGCTCTGAATGCTATGTAAGACTTTAGTGTTTTAGTATTAGGGAAGAAAGTGGTTGAACTGTGAAAAGAAAATAAGCAAGTGCACAGAGTATAAGATTAGTCATTGCAGCTTATGTTAATTCCTAGTGAAAGCCCGATTCACTGCAAAAAACTACCAACACACTTAGGATTTGTAGGTGAATTTTTGTCTGAGACTTGGCCTGCAGAATGTGCTCTTGTACCAGGTCACTGTGTGCATATGATATGCCTGCTACGCAGAGCAAACCTGGCATGAAACTCAGGCATGGAGCACGGCAGAGGCAGTGTCTGGGTGAGTATGCAGATGCATGCAAAAATCTCCTTTGGGTATAAGAAACATTCTTTCAGCCCGTATAAAACCAAGCTGCTGTTCTACTACTGAATCGTATACACACCTTTACCTGCATTTCCATAGGAAATAACGTAATAGGCTGACCAGAAGACAACTGTCTGAGCAACCCACTGCCCTCGCGACAGAGAAGCAGGGATAGAGCTAAATATGTAATATACTTGTGCTGTACTTTATGCCATTATGCATAGCTTCAGAGGCTCTTTGCCCTTCATGATACGACAGTTCCTTTGGGGGATTATTTATGTCCCCTATTTAGTAACTTCTGGTGGAGGGGATGGAGCACTGGGCCTGGCATCAGGTGACTTAGTTTTCACTTGACTAAGTCATGCATCTGCTCCGTGGGTCTGATCCAGCTGACCCAGTTCCTCCATTGGTAAAATCACAATATAGACATGTGTTTGTTCCATGAGACACTTAGCGATGGGAAGGACTGTAGGAGAGGAAAATGTCTGTTTCTAACAATACACTGAATTCTCAGGCATGGCTGTCCTGCCAATTAAAATGCTCAGCACTTATAAAGGTCTGTGAAAAGTTAGAGCATTCTGTAACCACTAATTAATATGTCTGCCATATTTTGGTAGAGTGGCTGAACACTGCCCTCCCCATGGGCAAACGCACCAGTTAACAGCTTTGCTTTCAGATGCACTCACTGATTGTCCCATCTGCTTTTCAGTTCAGTAGGAGCCTGGTCCCCAGTCAGTCAGAAGGTGCTTTAAACAGAAACCCCGAAGACAGTGCTAGCCTGAGTGCCTTGCCAGAGGCAAAACCCAGTGAATTAGAAATAAAGATGTGAATGGATTTAAGAGCTCCTGATCTGCTCTCTCTGACTGCAAGTGCACCGCAAATGGGCAGCTCGAGAGTGAAGATCAGGAGGGGTAAGAGGCTTTGCAGATGGGTAAATGAGCCTTAGCCGAGATGTAGCAATTCTGAAGTTTGTTGGTTCTTTTTTTCCTAGAAGAAGTGTGATTCCTCAGAAGATTTCTATCTGGTGTGCTTAGTCTGAGAGGTGCAATGCATAAGCTGTTAAGAACTGTTAAGAGAGGAGAAATCTTTTGGGGGTATTTGCTGAGCTGGGAATGTTTGAGCACCCTGAAGTTAATATGAACTGTTTCCTTTTTCTGATCGCTTCAAGAACAAGGGGAAGGTGAATTAACTCCATCTGCCAAATCCCAGTCCAGTGCACTAACCATTAGCCCATCTTCCTTCTCACTGTGTGCTTGTCTTGCTGCTTGGTATGGCACTTGCACCAGAAAATGGAGTAAGTCTGCTCCCTGTCCTGCTCCTCCAGAGTCTGTGGCTTGAATGTAACCCTGTAACTTGTCCTAGTGACAAAAATTTGTTCCTCTCATTAGAGGAGTAGAGTCCCCTGGGACATCTCACTGACACAGAAAGGAATGCTCTTGGGAACCTTTGAAAGGGATGAGAAATTAAGGTTCAAGATAATAAGATGTTGTGTTCTAAAGTGCAGACTGGAGGTCATTGCTGTGGTGGATGACATGTGCATGCATTTTAATTTGCAAGTGTCTCTGCTTGTCCCTCTCCCTGAAGGCTAGCTTTCCTCCTTCTCATCTTCAAAGAAAAATTCAGAACTCCTAAGGAAAAAAAGAAGTCAGCCAAGAATCTGTTCTCAGTGAGCATAAATGAGATGACTGATGATTTTAAAGGCTTGCACATTTCTGTGTTATGTTTCTCTAAGATGGTGATGAATCAGGCACACACCATATGCGTGCCCTTGTCCCAGCTGCAGCGTATCCTTCTGCTAGCGCAAAGCAGACACAAAGCCACCTTTCCACAAGCCTCTCCCAAGGCAGGAGCTGAGGTGGAGGCAGGGGCATTAGTGTTCCCCACCCCTCCGTTAAGCACTTTACCATGTGGCTGGGAGCTAAACCAGGGTTGTCCAGTCCCTGAATGAGGAGGACACTGAAAAGTGCTGAACCATTGGCCCAATTTGGCACAGCTCCAGGTATGGCCCTGCACGTTCCCAGCCTCCCACCAAAGCTCTGCCATGGCGCTTGACTTGTTGGGAGCCATTATAGGCAAGTGCAGCATGTGAAATCTGCTGTACCGCCTCGCAGAGGTAGAAGGTGGCCATCCCTCACAGCACAACAGAAACACATCTTCCGAGGAAACCGTGTTTAGAAGAAGAAAGTTTGTTTGATGTTTTTTTAAATGAGATTATGTATAAAACATACACAAGATACGTACATTACTGAAGAAATTTAATTGAAAACTGAAATTGCACCAGGATCAATGTAATAGTATTTTCCTTGAAGTTTGATATATATTTCTTGGATCCAGTAATAGACTTAACCATTCCCATTCAGTAATATAGCGTAAAATATCCTAGCATCTCACTCAGCTATTTACATTCTTGTAGGCATGACAAGAACATTAGAGGCTGGTATGAGAAGAAACTCCCTTCTCTAAATAGGAACTTTCTGAGTAATACCGAGCCAGTTTTAGAAGGATTTTCTGTACTGGTGGCTCATTATTTTTAAAGTTAGTTTTGTGGCTGGAAGAGAAGCTGCCCTGGAGATTTTCTCTGCAAACTTTCTGAGTTGTCCAAGGGCTAATTGAGAYGGGAGTCTCCGGTTCTGTTTCTGGAGAGTTTTACCTCTGGTGTAATACAGGGCATAAACCAGCTCATTTTGTGCTGCTTTGGACCCAGCCAGGAAAGCAGGAACAAGGTGCACACTCCCTGCTCAGGGAATAGCTCAGGGAGACGCTGTTCTGGAGCCGAGGCACGGGGAGCACTTGGCCCTTGCAGTGTGAGATGGTCAGAGCAGGGCAGGATGCCTTGGTGGAATCCTTTTTCGTGGTGCGATGAGAGCTGCTCATCAATATTCATTCCCTTTCTGGTGTTCAGGAGCTGTGACTCCCCGGGAGGCTGAGGAGGTGACTTTTTGGCCCTCCTTCTGCCTGTCACGTCTAGCTGGAGCTAGCCAGATCCAGCTCGTTGTGTCATGGCATCTATGCATTCAGGGCTGGATACTGCAAAGTGCTCAGTAGTGCACCTAGCCTCCTGTGAGCACCCTCTCGTCCCTCAGGACTCAGGGCAGACTGGACTTGCCTGGGTCTACATCCTAGAGGAGTAGAGGTGCTGAGCAAAATTCATACCAGTCTCAGGCGTGGAGTAACTGTACAATAAAAATATGAATTATCCACATCAGTTCATTCAGATGATGCTGGGATTTTTTGCAAGAATCTTCAGAATGGGCGGACACATTTTTTGTGCATGGGATTTCAGTATTTAAACCTAGAAGGAGTTTGTTTTTCACTTAGTTTTGGGACCAGACTCATTCCTGGTTTAGACTTGGAAGCCCTCCTTCTGCAGGGGTAGAAAACCCCACATATCTTTTAGAGGAGTTTTTTGAAACCAGTGGGATTTGTATTTGCGTGAGGAATGAAGGACTGGTTATTCAATGGGATATTTTAGGGAAAATTGCAATAAAAATTATATCCTAAAGCAAATGAACACATCTACAGTCCCCACAATATGTCTGAATGCATGTCAAGTCAAGTTTACGAGCCTGTGAAAAGAGATTTCAGTCATATATAGAATGAAATCCCCCTACTGAGCTGTTCATGAAGCTTAAGAGAACTGAACTGCTTACTGAATGTGTCTTTGTTTTGTTTATGTTTGATATTAATGCCTTTTAAGAGCAGACAATTTATAAAGCAATAAATTATGCTTTACAGTTGTAATTTATTCCAACCTCAAATAAAACATGTTGCATTTACTTTGAGTTTACAGTGATCCTTATGAATCATTCACAAAGCAGTCAGGACCTGCCTGCGTGTGCTCCGGGAGCCCCTTCCCATCCCTCGTTTCTGCGATGGGGTAGGAAAGCTTGGGGTGGATGTTGCGTGTTTGCAAGTTAAAACAAGCGTTTCATTCCTAGATCAGACTGGTGTCAAAGGCTGCTGTGAGGTTTCTTATGTCTCATGCCCATCCACTTCAGTGTGGACCTGATTCATGACAGGAAGATGACAAGAGCTGCCACCACTTGCTGGGGAGTTCTGCAGGGAGGCTGGGCACCGAGCAGCGTGCCAGAGGACGGTGTCAGTAGCACAACATCAGGTGGCCTCAGCAGCATCACTCCCAAAGGTTGTTATTACGGTCTTTGTCAGATAAAGTTATGCATAAAGATCAGTGTCACAAATATTACAACCAAGTGCCCATGTTGGCCTAGAAAAGGAGAGGGTTTTTTTCTTAGGGATTAAGATAAAAAATACAGTCTCTTTAGCCCTTCAGACTACCAGGAGGATGAGGACATCGGTTGACTCCTTAGCACCCAGAGCTGGCATGTGTCTAGCCCCTTCCCAGCTGCATGGCAGGGGACAGTGAGGTACTGTGTGGTGCTACAGGACCTGGATTATGCAGTTGAGGAGTCCATGGCGATGGTGGTCACTTGAGAACTAGATCCTTATGAAGCCTTATGACTGAAGGCCTGTCCCCCGTGCCTCCCTTCCAGCTACTGCACCCACTCAGAGGGAGAGCACCAACAGAGAGCAAAGTCCAGGACATGAGCCATGAGAAATGCATTTTTGGGGGTCTCCGGGGGGCTGTAGGACCACGCTGGGGCTCATGCATCAGACCAGGAGGAGACAGGCTATGTTGTAGTGGGGGAGGTGAGCTGAGACCTGCGAGGTTGCACTTGTGTTTCACTTTTTTTGGTAAGACATGCTTTGGTGTCTGCTCTTTGGAAAGCATTCCTGCTCTCTGATCAGGCCACCAGAGGACTGGCGCCGTGTGTTCGCTGTGAAGTGCCGGAGCCCTGAGCCTCTGCCCAAGGGTTAAGTGTTCCCAGAAGAGACGGGACAGCAAGGCTTGTATCACGGGAGCAAAAAGGCCTCAGGAAATATTCAGAGGTGTTCAAAGACTTCCCACAGGTGAAATTTTCTAGTAAGTGGGGAATATCTGGAAGAACACCTTATGCTCTCTCTCTCTGGCCTTATTTCTGATTATGGCTCATTCTGCAGCACCTGCTTTGTATTTTTTAAATTAGTGTCTTTAACCTCATGTAAGTGAGACCATCTATGAGACGGTAACAGTGACATATTAAAAATACTGCACCCACCCAGTGCAAGTATGTTGTGTATGAACAATCTGTTTTTAAACAGGTAATTAAAAAAGCGAGAAAGAGATTGTGATGGTGGCTGATGCAGGGCTGAGGAGCCAGCTGGGTCCTGGGGCTGAGCCCCCAGTGAGAAACCAGGCTGGGATGAGGTCTGGGAAAAACCAGTCCAAGAGAGCCCATGGGAGGAGCCAGGTGTTGGAAAAAGGGAATAATGAAACCTGTCTTGGACATAAAATAATTATGCAATAGCACATTACTTTTCTTCTGTTGTCATCAAACATATASAGACAAGCTGGCCCCGACACAGCATTTGTAGGATAACACAAACAACAAGAGACACAAAAGTGTTCATTTATTGATCAATTTTAGCATGAAAATTATCATAAAAGTTATTTAGATTGAAATGTCTTTGAAAGAGTTTATATTTGTTGTGGTTTAGAGCTGCATTTCAAGTAGATCAGATTCATAATGCTTTTCATAAAGATTTGGGTCTTTGGGAAGTAGAAATTATTCTCACCATAAATGATAAGCAAGATATTGAAGCAAACCCAACCTATTTAATATTTAAAGTAATAAATATTTAATATTTAAATTTTAAAAATGCACTCAGTAGTTCTAATATTCTTGTCCTCTGTATCTCAGTTAAAATGTTCTTCTCCTCAATTATAGGCACATTGTGCTATAAATACATTAAGTTGATGAGAGACTTCTCTATCAGTTGGTGTCTCCTGTGCCGGTGTGTTTGGAGATCTCTATCTTTATTATACGGGCTGCACTAAGTCTTCCTTCCCACCCTTTTGGCCCGCTTTCTGTCCCCGCCGGGATGGGTGCAGCACTGAGACATCCGGGTGCTGGTGCCCTCCTCCCCTGGAAATGTACTGCATAAATGTGCGGGTGAGCAGGAGAAGTCCTTGAGCATCTCATGGCCAGACCTTGCAAATGTTTTTTATAGGTAGTCAGCAAACACCTTTAGGAAAAGTCTTAAGAAATAATGTCTGCACAACTAAAATGATCAGTAGCTAACAAGGTACTAATGCAAGGTACTAAAGTGCAACAACTAGTAGTGATAAAGCTGGGCTTTGCTAGATGTATGCTCGTAATAATGGGACATCCTTGCACTGAGCAAAGACATCCCAGCATCAGTTTATGCCTGCAATGCCAGGGTGGTTTGAAAGTTATACAGCTCATAGTCATGAAAAACAAATAATCCTCTTTTAATCCTAGCAAGTGGTCATCAGAAGCACACAATTGCCTTTCATAATGTCCTTTGGAGTATTTCTAGGTAACCCATAAATATAATCAGTTCTTAAATAATGACATGCTTTGTCTGAGCTCTGCTGTTCAATCAAAAATCCCTTTATAACCAGTACGAAATGGCAGCCACAGAAGCAAAATTGTGAAAATCCCCATTTCCTTGCTAGTGGAAAATGAGCATACAAGGAGGTGCTGTTGCAGTCTCTTGCTAGCCTATTTTTATACTGTAATCATGTTACAGAGAATTCAACCCCTGTCTAATTGCTAATCTTCACTTATGTATGTGCCATATGGCTCACTGCTGAGCATCAGAGGATGGGGACTCTGTTTATTAGACTCTTCTTGCTTACATTATTACGGGTGAAAAAAAAGAGTGATTAATGCATTTCATGCCAAGATGAAAGCAGAGGCAAGGTATGCCGGCCTGGGAGAACGACTGCGCTTCCTTTGTAAGGACTTACTTCCAGGGACTTCTGAAGGGAGGTTCAATTCCTCTTTCAAGTCATGGGCTGAAAACTGCTTGTCTGAGAGAGGTTTTAATTAACAACCAAGAAAAAAACCCTGGTGGCATCATCAGTTTTAAAGGTATTAAAAACCATCTGTTTCTTAAAAATGAGCCCGCTAGATGTTCCCTTAATAAATCCGACCTGGCTTTGTCAGTCTCCTGTGACCCGCTCGCCCTGCTCCGACGCTGGGCTGCTCGGCGAGGAGGGAGCCGTGCCGGTGAGGGCAGCGCGCCCCGGCTCCCCGCGGGACACTGCCTGCTCCTCTGCCCCGCTGAGTGCCTCTGGAAACCTGGGGTTATTGCACCGGCATGGGCTCCAACCTTTCCAAACCCCTTCCCCTTCAGCCAAGGATTATTTCCTAAACAACAATCTTCTCACTCTCCTGGCTTTAACTCCTGTTCTGCCTGTTGAAGTTTCCGGTAGAGGCTGGAGTTCCCAGGGGCACCTTAAAGACAAACCGGATCAGATGGGCCAAAGCATGCTCTTACCTAGGATGTAGTTCAGGGGTGTATCATCAAATACCTGCCTAGCCTGCTGTGAAGTGTAAGGCCATGTTCAAAGTGGTTTTGGTTTGTTTTGTTAAAGCCATGCTTGAAGATGTGTGTTTACTTTGCTAATTCAGAGCCTTAYGCTGCTGCAAAAGGCATAAATGAGATGCAGAAGTTGGAAGTATACAAATTCAGGCTTGATTGAAGCCAGGACAGGTTTGCTTCTGATGGGTGCTGGGGTGCTCCAGCAGAAAGTGCCTATTTGGCACAGGGCGTTGTTTGATGGCATCTATGGCTGGTGTTAGGTGGTGCCAAAACGGCCCCTCCTGGCCGACGGGTAATTATGAAAGCGGGAACTCCAGTGCTGCTGGAGTCAACAGGGCTGCAGCGCCTCGTGCTTTCATGGACAACTCAGCCAGCATGCTGAATGCCGCTGCAGAGAAAAGCTACTTGTGAGTTTGGGAGGAAAGCCCTGAAGACCTGGAGCCATGAAGGACGAGTCTCTCCAGCTCTTTTCCTGCGTTCATAGGTGGACAAGTACAGACAGACCCAAGCTGCCCTGCCCTGGCACTCATGAAAGCATGTTTAGCCAGCATTGTCCACCTCGAAAAGGCACTTCTTCACGCAGGAGCTGCCCTGCATTACCCAGTGCCAGGCTGAACACAACGCTGGGCTGCACTAAACACAGCACTGGGCTGCGTCCAGATCAGAGCAGGCTCCTGCCGTGCCAGCTTGGAGCATGGGCAGAAGACCCCTGCTGTCTGCATCCATCTGCCCAAATAGGTCTTAAACTGACCGTAATCTGGGTTTGTGCTCTAATCCCATCTGCTGTCATGATCTTTTCAAGGTTTTGGGGATTTCTTGTGGGTGGAGGCAGAAGAGGCATGGCCGCATGCTCTCCTGAAGAATGAGGAGTGTGTGAGCAGAAACTATTTGCTTTGTTGCACTTGAAGCTGAGTCCTCACCCACAGCGGGCTTGGGTGGGGGCGAGAACACAGCTCTGCTGTGTGCCCTGGAGACCTTATGGTCTTGGAGTTTCACTACAAGTGCACTTCATCAGCATGCAGGAATACTTAAGAGCTGGGCGAGCTCTTCATCACCGATGTCTTGCTTCATTTACCTCAATCAGTTTCTCCTGCAGTTGGCTGAGCACCAGATTCAGGCACAAATACAGAAGCTTTTGTGGAGTCTTATAGGCTCAGATTTCCTGTTCCACGTGTAATGCTAAGCCTCAGGAATCCTGTTTGGAAAGTGCTGCTAAAACTCCAGTCCAGTGGGCTTCTAGCAGGAAAGAAAGGTGACACCGAGTTTAACACCATGTTGAGTAGTGGAGCCAAATTTATTCCCGGTGAAACGCAGGGCATGTCAGGGAAACTAAACAAAACAAATGTTTGGTCCGTGAAGCTTAGAGTCACCAGGCATCTCTAGCTGTTCTTAAAAGGTTTCCTTAATGACACTGATTAGATTATTAGAGAGGAACTTGCAAGAACCCACATTACTGCTGAGTTTGCAGACTCATATCAGCGTAGCATTGCCAAGGTTTGCTCCCGAGCCAGCTCGCTCCCTCCACAGGATAGCTAGAGTAGTTTTATTGGCAAGTATCCTCCGTAAAGATTATTGATAGTGAGTGCGTTCTGATGTGACATATGCAATGCCTTTTTCTATTAAGAAATTGCCATTACTTTCAGGTGCAACACATAAAATAACAACTGCATTCATGACCCTTAATATTATGAACATACTTAAGGGTTTGTTTTGTATGAATATAATTTTAAGGTGCTCAGCAGCTCTTGGGAGTGACTGACTATGCAATACAGTGTGGAATATATAACTGGTTAGAGTTGAAGTCAAAATTATTCACAGATCCTAAATTCCTTCCCAAATTCTTTTCCCCATTGTTTGCATGCTGCATTACTTAATTGGAGCAGATCTGCACCCTCATCAGCGCTGCTATGGGCAGGGCTCAGTAACCACGGCATTTCCCAAGAGTTTCATGACTTTATCTCTGCCAGGCTGACACTAGCTGAATACTCGGCTGCCACACTTAGGAAGCCCTCAGTGAAGATGATGTAAGGTTTGCAGGTGTAGATGAAAGCAGAATTGAATTTGGCCTTTAGTTATTCCTTGTTGTGTAGGACTGACATGACTGATAAGCTGAGGGGGAAAAAATATTGGGGAAAAAAATGAAACACATCTAAGTTTCCTTCCAGTCAATTCCAGCACTCAAACCGGTGCTGTCTGCCTTTACAGAAACCATCTGTAGTAGGCTGGGAAGTGCTCTCATGTTGCCTAGGGCATAGCTGTGATCAAACAGCCTCAGCTTGCCTCTCACAAAGCTTTCTTCATGCACCTGATATGGGATCCTGCCTTAGATAATGAATCATGATTCACTTAAAAGAAATTAAAGGATTCACATCAAACTCTGCCTCTAATCCAAACCAGCACCTTGATCATTCCCCCCGTGCGCAGTGCGGCAGGGCAGCAACGATCCCAGGCATTCGCTCATGGGCTGAGCACCCACAAATGTAGGTCACTGCCATCTGAGAGGCAGAATCAATATTTCAGGGTGCATTGCTCCCTCTAGCTTACAAGTTTAATTGAAGGGGTAGAAGAACTAAAATTAATTTTTAAACAACGTGACTGGAGGGCAGAAATCATCTTAATTAAATCTCATTCACTCTTCCTCTGATCCAGCAGGCAGATGGTGCTTCCCTCCTGCACTTTGAAGAGGCTAGCCCAGAGAGGCTCCCAGAGAAAGCAGATCTGAGACTGCCAGAGCTCACTTTCAGACAGGTTTCCACTGCAGGGATCACTGACGTTGCCTGTCTGTCCACGGACCAGAGAATTTGAAGACGACAGACAGGATTAGAGGGACACGCTCCCAACCCTATCCTTCCACGGTGAAATAAGGGGGTCAGATCTTTTGGAAAATTTTAGGGTTTTTTCCCCCTTGTGCTTGTGCTTCTATTTATTCACTGAGTTTTGAGCACAATTGCTTACACCCCGGGCTGGCTTTCTCGAGAGGAGGTGCTGGGCACGGTCCCCGGGACAGGGGGCTGTCACACAACGCTGGCAGTACCTAGCTGGCATACRCACCCACGGCACCGCTTTGCATTTGGCTTTGCCTGTGGTTCATATTCTCAGGCTTTACTCTCTGGTCATGAAGCTAGAAATAGGTTACTACTTATTATTTATTTTATTTAAAAAAAAAAAAGCTGTGGCTTTCTTCTCTTTACTTACCTCCGCAGAACTGGAATTCCAGGGAGGGGTGGGGGGGGTGGAAATCCAACTGTTAGGAGATTGTGATAAAAAAGGTGAAAATTTGCTTTTCTGAGAAAACAGCTTAGTCCCCCCACCCCCGTCAGCTTAAATATTTGTTCTGTTTTGCAAACACAGCTGCCAGCCTGGCTTCCCCAAACGCCACAGCCTCCAGGCCCCAGTGAAGGAGCAGGGCAGAGGCCAGCAGCAATAGCAGGGCATCCTTCTGCAGGACTTCTGGGCGAGGAAACCTTGCCAATGCACCCTGCCTCTCTGCTAAAGCCCCCTGCTGTGGCAGAAACGACTGGGGAAGGAGGAATACATCAGTCTCTATCTCACGCTGATGAGGTGAGGTTAAAGGCTGGGAGGCTGAAAGGGCAGCTGCACTTCAGAGGAGAGAAAAGGGAGCAGTGCGGCAGAGGAAAGAGAAAGCCAGGGAGGAGGGAAGGCAGGGAATGCTTCCCCTCTGGGGCAGCAGCAACTTTCTTTTGAAGACCAGAAGCAGCGCATCTCTGAAGTTTGTTTCAAGCTGAGTACATAAGAGCTCTGGGGGTGTTCACATAACAGAGATGCCTGGCAGTAGTTCCAGGAATTGTGCAAGGGCTGCCATGAAGTCAACCAAGAATGAGACTAAGGAGCCGCTCCCCAGCTAGAGCTGAGGGGTGGGACTGCCAGCCAGGGACCCACTCCGTAACCAACCGCAAGGGTGAGGTGGAGCAGCTAGAAAACCACTCCTCCCACTGCAGAGAGATCTTATTCCCACCCCAGAAGAGCCTACCCACAGCCAGGGGAGTTGCTGCCCACCTCTAGCAAATCATTAGAACCAGGCTGACTTCAAGCCCCTGGACCACAGGACGTTAGCCAGCATTGTACAGGCCAAAGATAGTTTAAATGCTGCTTTTTTAACCCATTTGTAGAACATCTTTAAATCCCTGGTCCTTATGGGATACCAGATGCCTTCAGGAACCTCTGGCCACATCCAACCATGACCACGGGAATGCCTTTCTGGCATGCTATGGTTTCTCTGCCCGGACACCATCACTTCCAGCATCCTCCTGTCATGCTAGAAGACACTCATCCCAGGCACCCACCTGGGACCAGTGATAAGCGTGATGAGCGTGTGGGGCACAGGGACAGTCTGCAAGGGCCATCTTGTGTGTGGCTTTGTGTGTGGCATGTGCTGACATGAGTAGCCACAGCAGCCAGCTCCCCATCGCCCTGAGGAGGGGACTCTGTCCCCAGAGTAGGAGAATAGTCAAACTGGGTGGCTATTGTGTGGGCGAGACACAAAGCAGTGTGTGAAGGCTGTTGGTTGATCGCCAACCAGCTTGCTCGGGTGTGAAATTACTCTTTATTTCCACTGTAATCAAGATTTTTGAGAGCTATTGTTATGCCTCATGCAGATGCAGCACCACTCAACATTGCCAGCACTGAGTTACAGCCACGTACATCTTTAGGTATGTCCCCTGGTGATTATCAAACTTGTGTCCTGAATGTGATGGCAAGACCAGAATGTTCCTAAGCTGCTGGTTGCTGCAGCCTGGGAAATATGCAGGTAAAGTTTTACAGTGTTTGTGCCTTTTCGGCATAGTCTTCCCTCTGCATCCAGTAGACACTGCCTTGATATGGCTGTCAAGGCATGCCACATATATTGCGTAAATAAACGTGGAAAATATGTTTTCTGAGGAGCACTGCTGCACGTGCCACAGCCAGCTGGACCTACAAGTTACGGAACATGATGAAATGTTTCCCTGCCTGTTCTTACCAAGAGATATTTCACTACCATTTCCCTGGTGATTCAAAACCTGTTTCTTCATGCTTCAAAATAGGTGCTACGTGCTGGGGACGACTTGCATAATCTGTTTCCAATGACAGAGTTCAAACATTTCTGATACTTACATGAAGAAGAATGGAGCAAGGTTTCATGTCTGCTAATGCCACACCTTAAGCAGCTTTGCTTAAAAATAGTGATATTTTTACAAAACAACAAATACTGGATTGTCGTTACCTTTGTGTTTCTGATTTCTGAGCCTTCATGATATGACTAATCTAAATTTTCCTATTTTCTTTGCGAATATGAGTGCTGGATACTTTCTTGCTAATCTGGAAGGATTTTACTCTTGCATAATTATGGGTGTGCAGGAGCTTGGGCTTTATGGAAAACATCAAATCTTTGAAATTCCTGATAAAATTACAAGAACTGGCAAAACTGATGTTTTATAAAATAAAAAATCTTTTTCCTTTATATATGTCATCTACAAAACAAAATGAAACGATTAGGGTTTTTTTCTTTTATGTGTATACCTTTGAACTGAGTCAAGCCTGGAAAATTTCAGTCCTCCCAGAAAAGATTTCACAAGATTTTATTAGTAACTAAGAAGAGGTTTGTATCATAGTACATAAATCATAGTATTTGCCACCCAAAAATCAATTTATAAAACATGTTGGGTAACAGAAGATAGCTCAGCATGTGGCCGATGACAGTAACACAGGTTAAGGTTCAGATTCATTTGAAAGAACATGATCCACAGGTTAAAGAAAATACTGTAAGTAGTAGTTCAGTTAGCAAATATACAGGAAGGCCTGTATAATTAAGGATGCCTAATCGAGCATTCTAGAGAAATACATGTAGTTATGCTAAAGACTGTGTGGTGAATTAGATAGTGATGAATATTAAGATGTATTAGTATGTAGCTGGATTCTGGGTCTATAGGCCTTAGGCACAACTCACTGATGATTCTTGTTGCCTCCTAATTTAGGGGTTAGAGGGAAAAGGCAGCACAAARGCTTTCACGGCAAATCCTGTCTTTCTAATGAAATGGCTGCCCACATCGCTGCCTGGCCAAGGCAAAGCAGGAATTGCCTCCTCAGTTAAAAGCAGTATTACGTCAATACCTTTGGTTTTCACTCAACTTCAGACCAAACTTTCTGTGGATCACGAGAGGGTTTGCCAGGTGAATGAGCCGCTGCACTGAATTTGATCAATGTCTGAGCGGTTTAGCTTAATTTGAAAGTCAGTTCAGAAGCTGCATGGACAGGTACCTGTAGTGGACAATTATATAAAAATTAGCCCGTAGGGGTAGTTTCCTATAATCCCAGTTATTCACTACGTGGCTTGGACTTTGTATGTATGTGAAGGGTTTATTTATCATTGTTAATTATCACTTTGCATGGCAAAGTACAGGCCAGTAGCACCACTCGGCTACTTGTACAACCGAGGAGCACCTCGCACAAGGACACAGAAAGATCTTGGTCTCTTCTGAATGTCACTGGGGGTTTTGGTCTGATGGTATCTCACGGCAGGGAGTTTCACAGTTCAGTTGGACACGTTTCCCATTTCCAGGCCTGCATGTACATCATGCACTTCAGCTTGAGTGAAAAGGAAAGCGAGGTTAGGACTTTGTCCCACAGTTCATCAAGAAGTAAAATGTGGTCACTGTTTTACCAGGTAAATAGGCTAATTCAGAGCACAAAGACTGTCTTCAGGTCTTCAATCTGAAAACCGTAACTCCAGTAGTGAAAGATACTGGAGTTGAAATCAATCTAGAAATCCTCTGTATACAGCCCTGGGGCTTCTTCATGTCCTGCCCCCATCTACCACCTGAGCTAACCACTGTATAGGTAGCAGGTTGGATTTACTGCATTTTGCTTTGTCAGCAAGGAGCACAAATAGTAACCGTAACAAGTTCTCAGACGAATTTCTAAATCACTGCTGTATCAACCTAACTGGTGAATTAGACTGAGCAGGTCTCTGCAGAAATAAATAAATAGGAAGACTAAGTATCAACATATATTCCCTGTATATTTTAGTCCTGTGCCTATAATGATAACCAGTTACCTCTTATTTTGGCTTAAGCAACAGCACTGATTTCCAGTCAGGTGAGCTCGCTCTACCAGCATGCTCTGCTACTGAGCATTTCAGTCAAACATTTGCTCTTTGCTTTAGTTTTTGACAGCATCATCATTTTAAAATCACCTTGTGTGTTGAAGCCTTCAGGATGCCTTCATGAAAGATTTCTGTAACAGAATAATCTAAGGGCTAAACTGAAATACGGTGATGGCTCAAAATCTGCTAGATGGGTACTTTTCCCTGCCCAAACATGAAAAGAAGGGTTTATTAGACATCTGCTAAAAATGATTGACAGTGAATATCTGTATCTGTATTAATATCGTTCTAATTTGTGAGCTTTAATGTTTCAGTGTTTGCTATAAGGAGGAGCTATAGTTAGTTAATCCAAGAGCTACAGAGTGCACTGTCAATGTTGCAGGAGGGACGATATGTCACTTTTTAAAGTTTTAAAACAAGGCAGTTTTCCACACAGGCCTCCCAGACCGTGGGTTTGGAAGCCGTGCTTGGGAAACAGCACCTCTCAAACCATTGCTCAAGCCAATGAGAACCAGCTTGTTCAAGGTGTGCCTTATACACACCCTGTTCTGCTATATAATTCATGGTAATTACATGCTCACTGAAAACACAGAACAAAACCATAACTAGGAACAAATAGACAGTCTGGGAAAAAAAACTTTGGTCTGTTACAGTTTTTAAATAGATGCCATTTGTTTGCTCCTGCAAAAGCTATCCTTAAAGCACAGCTGAACTCCTGTTTCTTGCCTGCAACTATTCTGACCCTTGCCGAACCTTCCCAAGAGTGGGCGCGGTGTCAGGTGGGAAAAGAAAGAGGTCCCGCCATGGAAACCCAACCCTCCCAAACTGGCATTAACACAGCTGTATTTTTTAAGAGGTGGGGGTTTGCTTCCCTAGAACCTGGCAGCACCTCTGGTTTGACGTGTGGAGCGAGCAGGCGAAGGAGGCTTGAACAGCTGCCAGGCAGAGGTGAGCGGGGTTTGCTCTCTCCTTGCGCTGGTGTAAAGGGAGCCCAGCACCACTCAGTTTGAAAGGTAGGGTTGGTGACTTCTGCTTCCTTTTAAAACAAAAAGCCAAGGTGCCAGACTGGGGAGGGCAGACCAGCAGGCCCTTGGTGCCAGCAGGGATCTTACCTGCTTCTGGGTGCCATGAACATATGGCTACACACTCTCCTCCTTGCATGAGGCCATAAACCTGACCTTTGTGCAGCTGCCAGAGTCTCTTATTGCTCCTGGTTTAGTCATAGCGAAGTATAAATTTGCTTTGAATTGCTGGGTTTGGTTTTATTTCTCAGGAGTTTGTTTGTTTCCTGAGGAGAAAAAGCATGGACTCATAACTCTCCCAGTTAGAAGTACACAGGCTATTTAATTTAGCTTAGTTGCAATACCGTATTTTTAACAATTAGTCCCTACTAATTAGTTAATTACACTGTCACTACTGTAGCTATGAATAGATGTTAAATTCTATTGCTGAGTGTGGTGACAGAATTAAACCCACGTGCAATGAGATAACACTCCCTACAGACTCTCCCACGCTCCCCACTGTTGTTACTACAGAAAAGATGCAAAAACAAAGCCAGCCTTTTCCAAAGTATTTTGTGTCATGACATCATTTTGAAATTATACCCCTTAAAGAGCCCCGATGACACCCACTGGTGACCCACAGTAAGCAGTGCAGCTGCAGCCATGGAGGTCGGTGTTTCTTGGACACACCAGGGCAGGAGTGTGTCTTCAGCAATCCCCCAGCCCAGCTGGGGATGTTCAGCTCTGCACAGCTCCTTGATCGCTGCAGTATCAGCTCTTGGGATTCCCTTTGCTATCTTGTGTGTGCGCTTGTGGAGGGAGCAGTGCATCCTTGGGAATATGGTACAGCGTACCAGGCTGGTGGTTCCCATGAACCAGAAACGGATGCACACAGCTACAGACATAAGTCCTATGTATCCATGCTCAGACGAACATGTATCCATGCACTGTCATGTTTTTACTTCAGAGCCAGGGGATCTTGATATAACGAGTGTGTCCTTCATGTGATAGTACACATATATTTTCAAGAGACTGGGAGGAGAAAGCCCCTTTGCCTGCTGAGGTCCATCAGTGGTGCAGATGAGACTCTAATCCCAAGACCCAGAGAGCAGAATCTGTACAGCAGTTTTACTTCTCCACCACAAAGCGGCTGAGACCTGCCCAGTAGGATGGGGAACCAGCATGGTTACAGATGTCCTGAATCAGGCTTTTTTGTCAACCTCCATGTTGGTGTCCCATGGAGGCCTAGCAGGAGCTGGACATGGTCCTGCCACGTCTCTGGCAGAGGTGAGCACCAGCAGTCCCCGGACCGCAGCCTTTGCAGCTACACTGATGACAGTCTGCACCCCTGTAGCTTTAGGGGGAATTAGAGCCCTGCAGCCACGTGGCCTTCGAAACGTTAATGCATGCCAACCACATATCACACACAGGCACCATGGTTATTTTGTAAGTACCCAGACTTCGTACCATCCTTATTCAACGGCCTGTGCATATATTCAGATATATGTACTCATACAGACAAATTCTGCTGTCTTTTCTTGGTAAAGGACATAAATTTGTAAGAATAAATCAAGGTCTCACTCACTAAAAAAAAAAAAACCAAACCAAACAACAAAACATTCCTATAAAGAAAAACATCCAAAACAAGTCACCTCATATTTTAGAAAGGAAAATAATATTCCAAGTAAGAAATGGTTATAAGTGGGTGGCAATAGTTGCAACAGTGAAGCTACAGATACAGTATGGCAGAAACAGCTGCAGGTAACCCAGAGCATTTCTTTTCAGTGAAGAACACGCTTTATGAAGACTGCCTGATAGGGTAAAAATGTAGAAGGATTATAAAGGACAGAAATAAAAAGCTCTGTGGACTAAACCATGTTTTGCAAATCAGAGGATGTGGAAGGAGTTGGGATAGCTGAGTTTCATCATCTTCCAGTTCAAATGAGTGGTGCAATGCTGAATAATTTCAAGGGGAGAAGAAATAATTCTATTATAAGGGAAATTTAATCTAGCCATGGTAGCATGGTGTCACCAAAGATCACTTAGGAAACTCACAGATTTAAATGGAGTAAGACATTTAAATGACATTTTACTATAGACATCTTTATGTAAATTAACCCACATAACCAATGCTACATGTATCTTCAAGTCTGGAGCTATTTAAATAATACATAGCGATAGGTGATGCAGAATCATTCTAAGTTGATTTACCTGTTTCTTCCCTTCTTTTGAAATGTTAATTACATTGTGACAGAAAACTTGATGGTGTGAGACAAAATGGAAGGGTTTCAAGACCAAAAATATGAACACTAACATTATGTGGATTGATAATCAGAAGAAAACAAAGCCAACAGTAGTGGATTTTAACCATAAATGCTAATAAAAAAATTAAGTTTACACATGATCTATCTTCATGATAATGAAGGCAACTCTCATGGAAAGCAATGTTTTCTTTGAAGACGTCCCTCCTAAAAAAAAAAACAAAAAAACCCCCAAAACAACAGGCAAACAAATGAAAAAGTGTACAGCTTTCACATTTGTAAGAAAAGCTTGAAAATTTGTTGTGAATATAGAATCAGAAGGTAAATGCAATGAATCCCCCTGTTTTTAAAAGTGCAAGCATTTGGAGTTTGGTCTTCTGGTTTCTTAAGCCTGTCCTGTAAGTGTTGATTAATTTTCACTCCAGTGAAAGCAGTGAGGCTTATCTGTGAAGCACATAACTCCACTGGGTGAGTAAGGGTAGTAGAATCTGTCCTGAATGAATCAGACAAATAACCATAATTATGTAAACCAGGTGCCTAAGGCATTACCTTAGTGTGCACAAAACTCTGAGAGATGTTAAGCTCTTGATGAACCAGCTGCTCTTATCGGGAGCTGGGATGCTCCTTGCTGCTAAGGATTAATTCCTCTTTGGCTGGATAAACTGTGGGAAAACACTAAAATCAAGACATGCAGAAGATAGAGCAGATGGAGACACTTCGGCATCAACAGATAGCATTTAGCACTAGGTGGTGCTCTTTTCTCTACCAAATTACTATTCAATAGTTGTGAGAGGAATGGGCTTTTTTATGACACTGTGCCCCATTTGTTACAGTAGGACTTCACTCAAAGAACAGAAAACCCATAAGCAAAATGTAAAGCAAACCAGAATGCTTTCCTCTGTCGATTCCTCGTCCTTCTGCAGGTAAGTCCTGAGATTCTGTTTGTCAGTGACTAGGAAAAACAGAGAACATCCTTGTGCTAGGTTAAGAATCCATGGTGCAGCCTAATCTTGAGTGCAGCTTCCAGTGCAGCTGCCTGATCTCAGGCAAGATGTAACAGAGCTGGAAGAGGTCCAGAGAAGGGCAGTAGAAGTGCTCAGAAATGGTTTGAGGATAGATCAAATCGAGTTAGAGCCTCCAGCTGGAAAAAGAGACAGCTGCAAAGTCATGGCTAGTTTGCTGTCCACTCTTCCTTTCAGTGTCACCCCTGAAATTAAGGAATATCTGTTTTCATGCACTTTTGGAGAGTGAGCCCTTTTGGTGCTATCCCAAACAATTATCAAACTCACACTGTATTAACAGAATCTTCTGTTTTCCTCCATCTATATTTTTCTGAGCCTCAGTGAATGGTTGTTAAAGCCAGTTCCTTTTTATTCTTTATAACTCCCTTCCAAGTCCACCATGCTGGTTGCTGGCCCCTTTGGTGAGAGCAGCACCACTTAGGAATTAACCCATCAGAGCATTAAGAAATGCCCTGCTGGGTCAGACCAACAGCCACAAATGCTATTGCTGCCCAATGCCCGTGATGGCACTGGGGTAGCTGCACAGGTGCTGGCCATCTGCCCTGATCAAACCACGAGTTTTGAAGGCCCCAACAGACCCTGCAAGGTCCCCCAGGCTCCCAGCACAACGTTGCCCGAGACAGGGCAGGCAGATCCAGATAGCAAAGCCTGAAGAGTGACAATCAGAGATGCTGTTTGGGGAGAGCACGTGTACCTGGCCTCTTCCTCTGGTCCAGTCTCCTAAGATCACAGTCGTTGGAACTGCCTGTTCCTTTTATTATCTGTTAATAGAGGCATTGTTGACAAATCTTGTCTAATCCCTTTTTATGCCTGCTAATAGCCTGCTTCCCCAACCTCCTGTGGCAATGAATTCTGCAAGTTCATTATCCGCTGTGCAAAGAAGTGTTCTTTCATTTCAGGAGCAAACTACATCTACACTCCCCATCCATAAATACAAATTTACATAAGATTCAGCCTGTCACAGTTCTGAGTATTACCCTTTGGCCTAAGTGTTCCCAAGCGATACATGCACAATGAGTGGTATGAAAACAGCTTCAAATAAATATTAAGGAAAACAATGCTCGTTTTGTCGCATTTTTCTGGGGGAAGGTGAGGAATGGTTGTTTAGCCATGACTGCTACCTGGACAAGTGAACGCCTCTTCTCTGCCTACATGTAGCCCAGCACAGACCTGGAAGCATGTGTTTTCTCATGGGAAGAGGAGGGGAGGTTTGCAGCCTGCCACAGAGCTTGGCGCAGCAGCCCTGGCTGCTGCTGCCATGGTACAGCACATGGTACAGCAGTGGTCCTTCTGCAAACCCTGTTTGGGAACTCCTGCTTCTCACATCTCCTGGCTTGTTACATCACCATTTTGACTACACTTTTTATTTCATGAGTCTGTGTGACAGTGCCAAACCAGGATAGTAAAGCAACTCGTGCCATGCTTAATCTACAGCTGTCATCCCTTAATTTGCAAATTCCGTGATGCTATCAAAATAAAGACTCTCATTTTTGTCTTGCAAGACCTATTCTTTACCCGCCCAACCCTCTGTTATGCAGGAGACTCTCCACCCACTTGCCCTTCCCCAAACTCCCGTGCTGCCTGTGGCTTGTGGTCCCAATATTGTTTAGGTAGTTATTCATGTCTTCACCCACCTTCCATCCTTATTTTTTTGTTATTACTATTTATTGTTTTTATTGCGGTAATGCCTAAGGATGCCAATTAGGAAATAGGACTTCATCGTAAAAAAATGTACAACAAGCTCTAACTCAAAGAACTCACTATCTGGGGCTTAGGCACACTGTGGCTAGTGAATACGTAGAAAAGTGGGAGGAAGCCTGGGAGAACAACACAGGAGGGCAAGGTATTTACACACAGTAATCATAAAACTGGTCACCAACTAACCTCTACTAATAGTCATTAGCAGGCTCTGCAGGGAAACAGAAAATTTCCTGGCCTCGTTGGCAATAATTGCATCTGGGTATTTTACTAGAGATGGAGAACTTAAAATTTATTTCATCTGGAATGTGCTAGGGTTTTGATGCTTGTTGTTTAAATATGTAAACTCTTTTTTCTCTATCTTATCTAGGGCAGATTGGCAAGGCTGCCCAGAGGAGGCTGCCCTGCGACTGCTAATGCGGTGCTCACCATAGGAGTACAGGACTCCTGTCATTCAGTACCTTCCACAAGGCTGAGCCAAAAACTGAAAGCATGATGGTGATGGGGGAAGGGTGAAGGACAGAGGAAGGATGAGGATACTATTGGGAGGGACATTATGAAAAATCCATCATGTTGGGTAACCGTATCCTTAAGGCAAAATTTGTGTTGTGCAACTGCGACACATTCAAGTCTGAACAGCTGGTTCTGGTGAGAGGCAGCAGAAATTAATTTCCCGGGCAGCTTTTGTATTAATAATTCATCTCATTAAGGTGTGGTCTAATAGTGTTTGCACAGGCACAGGAGTCAGCCCCATTACTGGTTCTGACAACCATTTCTTCTATGGGCATCTGCGATTCCCATGTCCTTCTTGCCACAATTTCCCCATACGAGAAAGGGGAAGAGCTGTACTTGCTTTGGTTCAGATCTGTAAAACAGTTGGCCTACTTCTCTGTTCCTCTGGAGATTTTTTGTAGTCTTTTGCAACAGCATGAAGAAAGCATAACATTCAGTCACCCTGATCTAGTAGCATTTTGGGTTTATTTCAAGGCGTTAGTGAATCAGGCCCAAAGATCAAGTTTAGGAGCGCAAGTTTCTGACACAAGGGACGGAGTCTCTTGCAAAACACTGCAGGACCTGGCTATATCTCGGGAGATATTTAATAACCCAAAGCCACAGTAAGGTCTCGTCCTGCTAAGACTTGAGTTATTTTCTTCTTCATACTGTGCTAGATTTGAATAGTGTTATCATAAATGATTAAACTAAATTACATTATTGTAAAGGCTACATTCTGATCTTTTTTTCCCCTCATCTCCATTATTTATATTCTTCCTGTAATACCTGAAAGGACTTCCAGTTGCCAGGGTGAATTTGCAAGATTTTACTGCAAAACAGCTGATCGCAACTTTCAGTTAACTAACAAATTCTTAAAACACAGTGACATAAAAGGCATGTTCATCCTTAGTGTAAATCCACTGATTTGAGTCATGAGTCTGTTAAGATCACGTAGGGGAGGTTTTCCCCAGAGATGTGTTTTAGCCCTGTTCTCTTTCTTATGCTTTCTTCTACTCTAGCAGCACTGGTTTGGTGGGGTTCTAATGTATATGTGTACTACATGGGATATAATGCAACGTGTATATTTATATCAAAATATTTATCCTGATATAATCATCTTAGTGTAGACAGCAGTTATAGTAGTACAAACTGCAGCAGTCCTTAGGCCCAGAAGAAAGACAAATAAGTGTATAGGTATAAGCACATTTTTGTCATATAACACGAACACTCTGAGCTGCCAGGAGCAGAGGAAAACTGTACTCCTTTGTTAACAGTGGTATAGTTAACACAGTACAATTTTTGTGTGTAAAAAGCATTAGTACATAAAGAAATTCTTTCTTTCTTCATCAAGTGTAGTGGTGTAGCTAGCAGCTCTACTCCCATTGAATCCCCTGCTCAGCTCCAGATACGATCCCTTAATCATGTGTTTCTTTCCATTACATTTTCTCCTTTACAGTTCTTTCATTTTCTGGAAGGTGAATGGAAAAACCCCATTTCCTTTCTTCTCACTTCAGAGGTGCCTGATGCTGCTTTTCCTCTTGTGCTCACCAGCTCCAGAAACGACCCTGCAGAGCCGTTGCTTGGCTTTGACTCCAGAGATCCCTCTTCCTTCTCCACCCCATCCTTTCTGGTTTCTCTACCATCTTCTCTCCACACTTGTCTTTACTAAACCAGCCTGTTTCCTTTCCTTATCTTATATATCCTTATATATAAATATCATCTTGCACTCCTTTCTTCCTTCTCAACATTGAAATTACCTTCCCCCATCCTGTCACATGCCAAGCGATAATTTCCTTCAGCAGCCTGCTTTCTTTTCCACAGTTATTGGAAGCAAAGACTCCCCTGTTGTACTTTTTTGCCTGCCAGTTTAGAGTGGCTTAACACTTTTCTTTCCTCATTGTTATTTAATCAAAAGTCTCGGTGAGTGATGGGAAGAAAATGGAAAGCATTTGAAATGTCTTCTATAAGCTTGACTGCTTTCCAAGACCTGTAGTTTGAAATGAGAAGCCAGTCAGAGAAGAAAAAAATACTTCTAGAAAGTCCTTACAAATCAATATATAACAGTTTTTAGAAGTTTAGTTTAGTGTGTAGTGAAGACCTTTCAAAAGCTGACTACAGAAAAGCCTAAGGTTCATGTAAGCTTGAGGCATCATATGGAAAATGCAAACAGAAGTTTGACTTTGCCAAGTAGAAACCTGGAAGCACTGTATACGTTAATGATGAAGAGTTTAGTGTTTATTAAATACAATGGAGTGATTATTGCTGATGAGTGAATGTTGCTGACTTAATTCCCATCAGCAACAGCTCATGAAACCCAGTTTCATGGGAGTCCAGTTACCCGTCCTGTGTCAGAAGATACTGGAATACAAGCAGTTATTGGGTCACACAGTTCATAGAATTACAACAGACCTGGACATGGAGAAAACTATAGAGAAAATCTGGGATCACTTACGTGAGCAAAAATCTCCACATTTTTCAAACTATCATATGAATGAATGTGAAAAAAATTTTGCTCATTAGAACGTATATATTTTATCATATTTGCATGTACATTTAGGCTTTGTGGTGTGTCATTCCAAAATCACTAAATAAATTGTGTCTTGTACGTGGCTAAAAAGAGTTTATTTAATATATACATTCAAGAAAACAATAGTCACTCATGAGATGATATATTAGCTGTTTATTTCATGTGTATGAATTTGATAAAACAGCATGAATTATGCAGATGATTAGATTTAATGACCTTCAGAACAAGGCAGAAATACTGTTCTTCAATAGTGCTTGAACATTTCATGTTCCCCAGTCTGTATCCAAAAGAACATCTGTCTTCCATAGTGGTGGGCCTAGTGTTTAACTTGAGAAAAAACAGTAATTTTGCTTGAAGCCTTCTACCAGTCATGGTGCAATTGCTCTAATTGATACAGATTAATCAGAAATTAGTGATTTCATATGTTATTGCCTGTCTCAACAAAACAGCATCACCTCCACTACTCAGCAGAAAAAGCACTAGAGAACATCACAACCCTATAATGAATATGTTCATTATATGAAAGGCTGTTACCGGATAAGGTTTTGTACAGTGAAATCTTAAATAAAAGATCATTATCAAACCATTATGGAATAGATCCTCATGGTTATGAATTGTCTCAGTGTCTGTATCTTCTAACACTTTTATGTTATTTCCATCAACAGAATCTCTTCTCTGAACTAAATGATATTTTCAGCTGGTTAAAGAAATAGGCAACCCCCTAGCATGGCCCTAACTAATAAGTTGAATCTTTGATTAAACTGGCTTATTTAGCACTGGTAAGTTATCACAGTTAAAAAATTTGAAGTGAGGGCTTTACTATTTAAGTGGTCTTGCATTATTTTAATTAGATCATTTCAAAACCAACTGGTACAGCATAGGCAAGGCCTAGAGAACTTGTCTGCAAACACACATATGTCAAAGCGCAGGGCTCTGACTCCTAAGTGGAGTCCGCTTGGCTCACTCAGGTTGCATACAGCTCTGATTTTAGGCAGCTTCTGATGTTTAAAGGAACTCTGTGGCCAGCTTCACCATCTGTGCAGGGTGTGCATGTGTGTGTGTGTGTCAGTCAGAGCCTTCACCCTTCCAAACGCAGGTCTTCGGTTGCCCCAGTGGATGAAGCTTGTGGTGCTGACTCACATGGCAGGAGAATGGAGGAGGTGAAAGTGTAATAGCTGTCACCCGGGACAGCTGCCAGGGAGGGATGTTCCTAGCGGTCCTCCTCTAAGCACTGAGCAGGGACCAGAGCTGTGAACTCCCCTCCTGCTCCCCAGAGCTGTAGTTTGTCCCCTCTCTGGGAACCTCTGCAGTTCATCAGGGGTGACCAGATGTGGCTGGTACCTGCTTTGTCAGAGCCACAGGAGAGATGGGGTGCTCTACTGCAGGTCCTGCCTGTAGGCATGCTGACTAAGGAGCATGAGGAGAGGGCACCTTCTGGGAAACCTCATCCACTAGCTGTGAGATTGGACAAATCTGTAAATGTTGCAATACAACTTTATTAAAGATAAACAAGATATTGGCAGTATGGCTACATATGTAGACAATGAAAGAAATGGAGCGATTGTGCCCTTATTTATTCAAGTTAATCCTTCAATGAGATGAATAGGACGCTGGAAAGCAGAGGTCGACCACATTGTAAGAAATGAAAAGCAGGAGAATTGATTCAAATTTCCTGGGGCAGCCAAGTTAACAGTATAGCAGACTGCTTGTTTACATTGGACAAGTTGGGAAAAACCAAAATAAAACAGTTTATTTTAACAAAAGCATTTATATGCTTTCTGGAAATGGGGAACACAGAGAAAAATCTACCATTAAAGAAACAGGACCTATGTCTTTTTCCTGTTTTACGTCTGAATGGTCACAAATCAGGCAATTTGTATGAAACATGGCAAGAAGCTAAACATAACTTGTT
Organism: Phoebastria nigripes; assembly: GCA_035582835.1. Classification (NCBI taxonomy): domain Eukaryota; kingdom Metazoa; phylum Chordata; class Aves; order Procellariiformes; family Diomedeidae; genus Phoebastria; species Phoebastria nigripes. The sequence continues at coordinate 1,285,103 of JAYKAV010001456.1, read as the reverse complement.
ATATCAATTTCAGAGGAGTCTGGCATTGAAGTGAAATATTTAGGATAGAAAATACGCGTGCAATACTGTAGGATTGAAATAACTGTAAATTAGAAGAGAACAGTTTTACTGTAGCACCAAAATTTATGACTTCCTGTTTAATCCCAATGTGGATAACAAATCTTTGTCATTAAGGTCCCAAACCTGTAAACACTAACCCATCTGTATACATAACGTTAAGCTCAGGAGGAATTCTGCCAGACTTTTTAATCTGTTAACTTCATTTTCAATGTGGAAGAGAGAGGGCTGGATGTGGTCAGGCTGAGGCAAACGTCTAGGGGCACACGAGGGCCAGAAAAGAAATGGCCCTGGCAAGATCTAGAATATGATCCTGGGTCTGAGCAGCCAGGACTGAGAAAGTCACAGGCAGCTCCTGCGGCTGCTACTCCCCGCTGGGTTTTTAGCACAGCTCACACGGCGAACTGGAGGCACTGACTTAGCAGGATTCTATACGCATGCTCAGAGTGATGTGGATGAGCTTTGCTGTACTGGGGCCTACCCAGCAAAAGATGCTGCGTGAAACAAATGCAGACTGATGGTGCCAGGTACAAATTTGGCTTGAGTGTGTTTGTTACATTAACCTTGTAGCTGTGKCAGCTGAAAAAAAGTACTGGATACTTTTGGATAAGAAAGTATCCAAGTTACTGAGGTTATTACAGCGAAAACGCAGCGACCTTTGCCTTTTCCGTATTTGCTTAAGCTTTATTGTTAGCTTGATTTGTAAATCTGATGTAAATAAATTATGATAACCTAATTATGCTATAGGATGCCATTCACCATGTATGGGCAGTAGGTATTTTTAAACAGCTCAGTACAAGACAGGCAGATGTACAACACAGTCACGCGTGTTCAGTCCCCACTAGCTGGAAATGCCCTGAACTATGAGCCTTTGATCACTTTCATTTTGAGGCTATTTGGTATGAATGCTGACATAATTCACCCGCAAAAAGCTTTTTCTTTATTGGGTATCTTGCCCATTCTATAAAATATTGTGAAAAAAGGAGAAGCAAAGCATCTGGACTAGAGCATTAAATAGAGCATAGTGAGCCTGGAAGCCCAGAGAAAACGTAGGCTTTGTTCTGCCTGTACCAAATTCCCTCGGTGGCTTCAGACTGAACTGTCCATGTCTCCATTTTTCTGCCTTTCAGATAAATATTACCTCAGTATACCTCAGCGATATGCTCCGTAGCTTAAGTCCCCCATACTTTCAAATGCTGTCGGAGCTTTTTATGGTGGTGCTGTGTAATTCAGAAGAAAGCAGAAGACCGTCATTTTGTATAGCAACTTTCAGGTGGGCCATTTTCCAGAAACAATCCAATTTCTTAATGAATAGAGGAAAACAGAGAAGGGTAAGAAAATAACTACAAGAAATGTGCAGAGTAACAATAATACAGTTGATTTCTTCTGAGAAGGAGGGACTTGCCTTTTGAGAGAGCTGGGGACATGGCTAGAGGCCCCGTCCTGCTCACAGACCTCACCTGCCCATCTCTGTCAGAGGTTGGGGCCTGGGTGCGAACAACCTTCATTATCAGAAGCACAACAACTTGAACTGCAAGGTTTTTAGCATATCATTACAAATTCAAACCCGGGCCTATTCTGATGGAAAATCTTCCTTAGGAATGTGAATTGTTTTGGGCAAAATAACCGGGCTTGTTTCCTGGCAGGGATACTATTTGCATCAAAAATTCATGTCATCCGCCCACTCAGTTTCCAACTAAAAACCAGGCATTTCATTAGCGAAGTGAGAACAGCAATGCCTGGCTGGAGCAGCCAGGGCAAACAAACCTGCCGAGTACGGCCAGAAAAATGGGAGACCTGCGTGCTCCCGCAGGCATGAGGGTCATGACGACCGCACAGGGCCAGGGGAGGAATGAGGAGGAATGAGGACATGGCATTCCTGCTCAGGAGAGGGAAACAGGTGGAAGAGCAGAAAAACCAGCACTGACAGGGGGTTAAGCTCCCTGGCTGTGCGCACGAGTGTGCGCGTGTGCAAGGGCTGTGCACGTTGATAGAATGAGTGGAGAACTATGGGGGGATGAGCTGTGCGCGTGGAGCACTGTGTGCAGGTGTGCAAGTGCCATGCACATATACGTGTGGGGGAAGAGGCACACGTAAGCCAGACGCCATGAATGGCGTTGCGTGCGCCCATAGCTGCCAGCGCGTAGGTGCGTGTGCAAGAGGTGCGTGTGGCACTACATGCGAGTGCGCACGTGGGAAGGGCTGTGCATGGAGGGTAAGCACTGCACGTGTGTGTGGAAAGGCACGTGCGAGGAGGTGGGCGTGCAAGAGGTGTGTGTGGGAAGGGCTGTGTGTGAGGAGTGTGTGTCCAAATAACAGGTGTGTGCGTGGAGAGGGGTGTGTGCGAGGGGCGTGAGTGTGTGTGTGGAGAGGGGGGGTATGTGGAGGGGTGGGTGTGTGTGGCGACGGCCGTATGTGGACGGGGGTTGGTGCGTGCGTGCGTGCGTGCGTGGAGAGCTGTGCGTGGAGAGCTGTGCGTGGAGAGCTGTGTCGGGGGCCGTGTACCGTGTGGGAGCAGAGGCCCGTGAGGCGAGCGCCCTGCCGGCCGCCGTGCCCGCGCGCCGGCGGCGGCTGCCCGGGGCGGGGCCTGCTGACGCATTGCGGCTGGAGCGGGCGCGGGGTGGCCGGGGCGGGGGAGCCGGACCCCGGAGGGGCGGGGGGGCCGGTGCCCGGGGCCCGTCCCTCCGCCCGCCGGCGGGCTGACTGACAGCGCTCCCCGCCCAGGGACTGGAAGGGCTGGAGCAGGGCGGGGGGAGGAGGCGGAGCAGCGCGAACCGCCCTGCGCTGCCGCGGCTCCTACCTATTCATTCCGGCACCTAAAATGGCTGGAGAGCGGAGGTGGCGGAGCAGGAGGAGGAGGTGAGGGGGAGCCGCGGCAGTGCCCCCACCTCCTCCCCGGCGGGCCCCTCCTCGGCCCGGCAGCGTCCCCCGCTCCCGGCAAGGCTCGCGGACGCCCCTCGCCTGCCCCCCGGCACCATGTCGGCCGGCCAGGACGAGAGCTCGGTGCGGGTGGCGGTCAGGTAAGCGGCGGCACCGCCCCTCCTGCGGGGGGCGGGCGGCGGGGGGGAGCGCTCCCCGCGGGCCCTCAGGCCAAGGGTGACCGCGGCCGGCCGTGCCCGTGAGCCCCGTGGAGCGGGCCCTCTGCGCGGAGCGGCCGCGGGCGGTGCGCGGGAGCGGGGGTGCGAGCTCCCCACCCGTGGGAAGCGGCATCGCCGCACAGGGACACCAGCGAGGGACATCTTCCCTGCAGAAGGAGTGTGTCACCTCGGCTTCTGCTGAGCCTCTTTTTCCTTGCAGCAGTTGGAAATAGCCAAAGGAGAGGAAAAAACCCCTTTCTGAGGTCTTTCTCAGTCATTTCTTTCTAATTTTCAGCAATGACCCTAAAAATATTCCAACTAATTATAGCCCGGTGCTGCAAGTGCTTACTCATGGAAGCAAAGCAGTCCCTCGACTGTAGCGGTGCCGTTCGCATCACGGAGCTTTGCGAGAGTGGATCCTGGCAGATTGATATTTTTAGAAGGATAAAGACTTTTATCCCACGAAGGCTCCGTCTAACCTTACATACCGGGAGGGAGGGACTGCCATGAGGCTGCTTATAGGAAGAGGATAGGTTAGACGTAGAAGTCGTAATGGGAGCGGAGCTTAAATCATGTTAAAACATCAGCTAATTCAAATTACTCTTTTATCAGAGATAAAAATCTGTTGTTCATCAGTGAACTCTTGGCTCTTMTCGGTTTTTTATGTGAAGATACTATTTTATTGTTTGAAGAACTTCCAGATTAGCCCACGGATGCCTTAATTTTCAAGATGTCTTTGCATAATTAAAACATGAGGAGAAATATATATATACACACATGCATATATATATACATGCATGCGTATATATGTCTGTATATGTATGTCAATCTTTGGATTTTAATTGTGATACTGAATGATGATTTATTTCTTTCCTTTAAAGAAGTTTATATTATATGCTGATGCACTTTGAGTATTATGCCACAAGAAATCAGACTTTAGGGGAAGGTCTGTATYTACCAGTGGGTCCTTGGAACCACTACATACATCTCACCTTCTTAGATAATTAAAGGGTTGTACAGGAAGACAAAGAGGGTGGATCGTTTTTTCTCTGAAGGGCGTAGGAATAAGCGATGTTACTGCATGCTGTTGTTGGTATGTGCGTGTGGGGGGAACAGTTCAATAACATTTTCAGTAAACAGAGAAACACCGCCCCTGCATGATAACATGGGGTGTATGCTGCAGTTGTTCATTAAAGTCTGCTCACCGATTACGGCAGCATTTTCTATGGGGAGAGATGCTTTTGTGAGTGTTGTTATCTGTTGAAGCATTGTTCACATAAAGTACAGGGAGGTATTATTCCAAAGCATAATTAGGCTGCACTTTTAAAAAGGAAAATATGAGATAGGTGTGATCCTAAAAATAGGGCGTTACAGGTTTACAGACTGCTCTGTCATTTGAAGAAAATATTAAATACATTCTGAGCCAAAAAAAATAATGATGTAGAAGTYCATTTACAAATACAGAGGTTTGTTGCAGCTAGGAATTAAATAAAACCTACTGGTGCAAATATGTTTATAGTTGTAGGTGTGTGATAAATAGATTAGAAATAATATATGGGAAAGAATTTCTAAAAGTGAATTAAAATCACCCAGCTGTAGGTCTTGAAAACAAATCCCTAATGTTACAAGGCTTATTTCTATAACATAATTGTCTAACATCTTATGTCTGAGTGCAGTTCACTAGTAATGAAGAATTGCATCTTTCCTCCTGTCTGCTTTTTTCCTTTTGGCAGATTAACTATTCACATACAAGATTTCTCCCTCTCTGCTTAGCAATCATGAACAAAAGCATGCACAATTTTTTTTTTCCAGCAGTAGCTCTTTGTAGATGATTTTCTATTATTTCTGGTTGTGTATTTTGTACAGTCCTATAATTTAACTGGTGTGGCAACTCACTGTGTATCAGCGCCATGCTGTACTGTGCATTATGAATATTACATTCTGTTTTCTTGTTGGGTTTGTTCTTCAGTTCTGTTTGGGAACTAKAGCTTAGTTCAATGATGATCTCYGCTGTTGTGATGATTTAGTCGTCGTTTTTGTATKTATGTTTCCTGAACAAGGCTTGCTCTACAGCAGGACCAGCTTTTAGTTTGCAGCCCCTGTGGTAGTAACTGAAGTAAGGTATTGGAAAGGCATATTGCGCCGAACTTACTGCAAAGCTGAACTTGCTTAAACTTTAAACATAGGTTATAGAATAGACATCACTGAAATTGTTTAGCAAATTGTTTTTCCAGAACCTGGTTATCTCACTTAATTGTATACAACAGGATTCAAAAATACTTCATTCTAGCCAATTAGCACCACCTTTAAGCTATCATCTTGTATCCTAATTGCTCCCCATTTTCTTCAGTGTAATAATGGGTTTGTGAACGATGAGCTAAATATTCTGGTTTAGTGAAGCATGAAAGCTGAAAATAGTTTGACAGATAATCCAGTAACTAATGTTAAAATCCCCAATTAAGAAAAAAATTCTTTCTCTGTTGTCAACCACCACTGAAAGACTTGTGGAGTTACAATTTTGATGGTGGTGTGCAACTTCAACAAAGAGCTTTGCTCTTCCTGTGACTGTGTGTAGTGTCTGTTTTCAGATGAAATCAGAGAGCCCCCATGATAGTTATCTAATCAGATGGCTGGTTTTTCTTTTAGCTGTGAAAAGCTATCCTTTTTGTAAATCTGAAATTGCTGTCTTGCTTTTGTAAATGTCTTTTCAGCATATGAAAACTAACTTTTGCTGAGGAGGCTATGAAATGGTATAAACATCATAGTTCATGTTTCTGGAACCAAGACCACAAAAAGGATATAGGTTATACCTCCTAATTCTTGTGTGTCTTGCCACTTTAGTGGTGTCCACAGGCAAATTACAGTGTGTAGGCTACCTGCATGCTGGATAGATGAAGGTTCTCACGTAAGACTGAGATCCTCAATAGCCAGTGGTCTGGGTCAGTATTACGTTTTAGAGAGTCATTGTATGAGCTACCCAGGGATTGGATGGGGTCACTACAGTCAGTGCACTAAACCATTATGTCAGAGTTATGCTTACTTTCACCAACCAGACCTGAGCTGTGTCATAGGCATTGAAATAGCTCCAACTGGAGAGGTAACAGTTAGTGCCTATCCTCACTCCATGTGGCTTGGAGCCATAGGGTTAGGATGTCCTAGCAGCGATGATCTAAGAAGACAAGAAAGTTGGACTTGGGTCCTTTGCATTTCTGGATACATGCTAAACAAGGGAACTGCTGGAGAGCAATAATGTTTGGATAGAGCTCTCCAGAAGGCTTGCATGGAGGATTACTATCTGATAAAGCAGGGAAGGATGTCTGTTATATGGATTCTGTTACGGAGAAGACATAACAATGTAGAAAGTTGAAGTAAACATCTATCTTCTAGTTCTCCAAAGGAGGAAGATGGCCTTGATTCACTCTGAGTCAGTGGAGACCCCAGACATATAGATGATAAGCTTCAGTGTTGATTTGTAATACTGTCTTTTAAGATGCTGTATGAAAACAGAAGAAGAAATAATGAAGAACAATGTGAAAAGATGAATAGCTGTGGAAGCTGACCAGTAGTCAAGAAAAGTGAGATGGTCACTCAGACATGCTTGGGTGACACCTCAGGTGGAGTGGACAATAATAGGACATGAAGTGACAGTTAGTGATGCTAAAGGAAGTAGGGCTTTGGCATTGGGCATGTTGTCATTGTGAAAGATGGAGCCCAGTTGAAACTGTGTTAATGAGCAGAACACAAAGAACCAGGGGAGAGAGGAGTTAGRGGATGGCGTTTTATAATCAGATACGTTTAACATCAGTGAGCAGTGAAGAGCAGAGCTGTGAAAATTTCCACTTTTCATCACCCTTGGTATGTTTGTGTATATGTGCCTTCTTCCCTACTTTGGCAAGAGTACCTCACTACTACTACTTCAGCTGCTGTGATTGACATCTGCTCTGTGTTTCATCCCCCAAGCAAAGAGGGGGAGYGTTGCTACCTTCTTCCTCACACGTGTAGAGAGGCTGTGGGATCTGGCCACCCAGCTCTTCCCTGAATCATCTAAAAAGTTTCCTTCTCGTACCCGCCCTGGGTGTTTGCAATACATTGTGGCACTGCTTCACAAAGGTGAAATGTTGATGTTTGCCAAGTATGGAAATTACACGTGCAAAATGTAATGGATCTATTGGAGAAACTTTTTTAATAACAGTGGGAGTAAAAAGTGTAACTGATGAATTAAAACCACCCAGCTTCTGTTTCTGGTATTCCAAAAGGGAGGTGAAGTACTCTAGAAAAAGTATTGGTTACTAATTCAATTTAGGAACAGAGATTTTTGCAACTAATCAAGCTACTTGTGGCATGAAATCAGGATACAGTATTAACTTTTGATAAGGCAAATTGTATATGTTCATCCCTTGTAACCTTAGCCTTCCACTGCAAAGGTTTGTTATGGGAACACTGGATTTCTTCTTTTTGTACCCCCAGTTCTTGAACTATGTGACCYGTTGGATGCCTTCTGCATTTTTTTTTCTCCTTTGCTAGTTTCTGTGTGTTTTTTCTCCCCATACAGAATCTGCTGGTGGTGTTTGTCATCGTGCCTCCCTCTACCTTTTCATGTTTTGCATTCCTCTTTTTCAGCATTTTTTTCTAATAGCTTTTACACTGAAGTTCTTCTCTGTGCTAGATCCAGCTACAGTTAAATACATTAGGAAGGAAGCACCTGAGTGGAAGGAACCTGTCTTTTTTGATAGGTGTGTTTTGAAGCACTTTGATGGCTGTTGAAATTGATATTCTTTCTTGGGCTGCTGTTCTGCAAACACTTACAGCTGTGTTTAAGCTTCCTACCATGAATAGATCCTCAAATGTCAGATGAATGGCCATGTATGCTGTGGTATATATCATAAGCTCTGGAGGGCAGAGGTACTCATTTCATGCTTCCCATATAGTGCTAAGCATTCTCATAAATCATTCTGTAACTAGATGAGCAACAGCAATAGATTACAGTACTAGCCATTAGCTCCTTAAAATGAACCAAAGTTTTCCTTTTATTAGGCAATAGTTACTACCCATCTCTAATCATGTGAATCTGTGAAAGTTTTTTGGGGAAAATGTCTCAAAGTAGCTGTATTAATGAAGTTCAGCAGTCTGTCAGTATGCAAGTATGGCTCACCAAAGACAAAAAAAAATTGTTCAACACTATTAAATAGTAATTTTYTGGGGACATGTTAGGTGTTGGGAAATACCTCTTTTGGACAGAGAGTCTGTTAGTGGAAAGCTATAAAAGAGATCTTGTTTTTGGAAAACTCATGTTGCATCTCTTTTGTTAGTTTTGATGTTTCTCTTTGCTCCCTGACTTAAACAAACATTCCCTTGTCCTTCACTGAAACTTTACTCTACCCCATCCATATGTTTTGCATTTTAGCTGAAAAAAAGACACGACACCATCTGGTGCTGAATTAATTCAGGTTTCATCATATCTGACTTGATCATCTGTAACTGATATTGCTTGGGGCAGGCTGAAATCTGTGATCTTGCTTTCTAGGAAATAAACTTCCCTTTCCACCACTCATGTGATGTAAACACAAACTCATTCTTTGATGGAGGGGAAAGAAATCCTAGTTGGACATTTCCCTTGATGTCATGTATTCCTTGCCAAAAGATGGATATGTCTTGAATTTAAGAAGAAGAAAAAGCAATGAGTGGTGTGCATGAGTGGTCTGTTCACACCTGTGGATGAATTATATTTCTAATTTGGCATTTCCCAAAGTTTGTGGAAGACTTGGGAGTTTAGTTTGCTTTGAAAATCCATTGCGTTAGTCACCAATTTCCATTTAATGATGTTTTCTTTACTACTTATGCTCTACGGAGAGTTAGGATTTATATTGTTGGCCTAGACATTCCTTTATTACTGAATTCAAGGCTTCACATTTTCAGTTTTTCTATGTGACTTCTGTAAATTCTTCTATAGTAGTTGAATGGCCCTTGTGCTTGGGATCAAGGGAGCCTTGCTCCCTCCCTCTGCTTTCCCTTTATTTGCTTTAAGCATTTTATAGATTGCCCTTGCTGCCCACTCAGAGATTGCAGCTGGAATTCTTGCTTTCATGTTCTGTTGCCTGATTACTGCTGGGGAAATAAAGCCATTTTAGGTGCATTTTTTTCTGTTAAAGGGGAAGATTCAGTATCCTGCCATACCTGCGGCTGCTGGAGCAGAGAATTTTTTGTTATGCTAATATTATTCCTATGTAAAATGCTTGCAAGAAGTTAAAAGTATCATTTGAACTGGCAAACAAGAAAGTTTAATTAGAGATCAAACCAGATCTGAACAAGTCCAGCAAGAGTAACTTCATGAGCTGTACCTTTTTCTTGTGCTCTCTTTCTCTTCTCCTCTAAAATTGTTTTAAATCTTTGTTCACTTTCTTCCTGTCCTTCCTCCTTTTTTGTAGTTCTCCATGTTTATTTCCACTTTTCCCTGGTGAAACTTTTCTGGAATAAATGTGTCTGCTCCAGTGTGACTAAAGGGAGAAATACAGCCCGATTTCCCTTCCCCTCCCCCCTCACCCCCCCCCAAACATGTTCTCTTGTTTGATGTGTTTACCATAGCAACAAGATGCAAATGGAGAACAGTGAAAGGGTTTTAAGGTCAGCATCACAGTGGGTTTGATGCATAGACAAGGTCTGTTCAATATGTATTTTAAAATGTGAAAAACTGCTGATTCAGAGCTAATGATTAGCATAAAATATTTCCTGGATAGACTCTGTATGRAAATAAGGAGTGAACAGGGGGTACCATCTGGTCCTTTATTTTTGTTAGTATCCTCAACAGATTTGGTAAAGTTGGCCACTGCTGGAATAATTCATTTTTCTTTAAAGAACTTTTTTTTAACCAGCTGACAAATGCTAGGCTTGCTGTTTGGGACAATGCACCCTTTAAGCATCTTTAGGTCTTTAAGTCTACCTAACAAAATTGAATGACGTATCCCTTGAGCCTGTTTACTGTGGACTTTCAACACAGAAAGCTGAGAGCAACAAAACCTTAGTAGTTTTACTATACACAGCAATTTATATGCGTTCAAGTTGAATAGTGCATTTCCATTGTTGGAATTAAAAACGGATTAAAGGATTTGTTGTCTAGGTAATTTTTGATGTCTCACTGGTGGTTCTTGCGTTCATGCTGTTACAGGAACTCTGCATACTTCAGTTAGTTAGCAAATACCTAACTCTTTGCAGGACATTTTAGATTTAATGTAGTTTTTCCATACTCGCTCTTAAATACTCCAGGTTTCTTGAAATGCTTTCTTTTGTATACTGTAGTGTTGAAGGACACTTATTTTCCCTTTCATGTATGTTCAGCGTAATTGATCCTTTAAAAACATGAATAAAACATGATTCTCAAGGTGGATAAGAGTTAAAGGGCTGTAGCATGCTATAGCATGACGGTTCAACTGCCACAGCTGAACACATGGAAGGTTATAGCTAACAGGACTGGATGGAAAATGTTTCCTTTCTGTGAGACGTCTCAAATGGAAGAGTTTGATCAAAGTCTTCTCTGTTTACCTGGTCTAATCTCATTTGGGGTCTTGAACAAAGGTCTTCCGCATTTTGGGTCAATGCTCCAACCACTTGGTTATTGTCTTCGTTTAAGCCTGTGTATTTTTTCATTATTTTCGTTGACTATTTTTTTCTTCCCATTTCTAACCATGTTAGTTGTGTTTTGCTTAATACTGCTAAAACGAAGTTAAGGGGGCATCTTAAGCTGAAAAGCTATATAGCTGTGGAGTATTAATGTCGGTCAAGAGACTATATTGAAGTATGTGACTTGTTAGCAATGTTGATTAAAAGGTTATGGAAGTAATCAGTAATAGTTTAAAACATAAAAGAAAGACTGTCCTCTAGAAATATATTGCAAATAATGAAATATAGTCTTACATAATTCTGGGATCACTAGCAAGCCTGCTAAGAAATGTCCCATGTACAGTATAACCCTTAGTATTGTATAAAATGTAGGAACCCAGATAAGCCACTTTATTTGAAGCATTTGGTACCATGTTGCCTGTGAGACTGCATCTTCTTGGAATAAAGTGATAGGAAGGTAGACTGACTTAAGATGTCTGTTTATATAACTTATTCAAAATATTGAAAATGAAGAAGTTACTTATCTAATTAACTTTGTTTTTCAAAGCCAGTAATTCTTAGCATTCATGTTGTTGGACATTTCTTCCCTTTATCATGAGACTAACTGGGGGATGAGTCCCRAGACCTTTTGTGTCACTCTGAGTAGCTCATTATCCCAAGATCTTGGAGTTGCTAATCTCTCACTCAATAGTATTGATCAAATGCATTTGCCGACTGCAGCAGTGCCTCTGTCTTAGTTTGTGCTTGCTTCTGTCCTAGGACAGAATATCTGTCCCATCTCCACCCTTACAAGGATATGAGAGGGCTATGAGTGTAGGTAGTAAGTCTTTTGTCTCTCTTTAATATTGTTTTCCTGTTCTTCCCTCCCCATGCTGCACTGGCACTTCGTGTATTGTCATCTCAGAAYTATGTTGTAAGCTCCTCAGGCCAAAGATGTAGCTTCAAAGTATAGTAAACACTTATGGTGTGATATAAATAATATATGATGTTGTATCATGAGAAAAGCAACTGCTACTAAAACACCTGAGTTAGTCATTACCTTCTATGAGAAGTGTTACAATTAAAAATTCTGTTTTGCTAAAGCATGTATATAGCTTTGTTTCTCCCTCCCCCTACCATTTGTTTCTGTGTGAAGAGAAAAAAAAATTATGCCTGTACCAGACACTTTGATCTGTAGGAAATAGCTGACTACTCATTTTTTTTACCTGCTAAGCAAACCATACATTGTTTTAGTTTTCACTCTACATAAGTTGTCCAGGTAAGGTTTATTTCACTCCCTGGTCTCAAATGCGTTCCTTTTGAAGTCTGGTCTTTAATTTTAAGTACATAGGAAATCATTATTTTTAGGCTCTGGCTCTGTAATGTGATGCCTTTGAATGTTTTTTTGGTGTGTGTGGTTTTTTTTTTTTTTTTTTTTTTTTTTTTTTTTTTTTTTTTTTTTTTTTTTTTTTTTAAGAATCTATACACATTACTTTGCAAACTAGGGATATTGATACCATCTAAACATCTCCTGTATTTTCTTTTTCTAGTTACAATTATATAATGTGTGTGAATAACTGGTATATTTGGGAAAGGTTGATTTGTCTTATGAGCAAACTGTTTGAAACATGTTAAAGACCAGAAAAATATTTTCATGTTGGGTTAAGGGGGAGTAAATATCTGAATATATTTTCTAGACATGATAGAAAAGAGAAGGATTCTACTTTTAACTACTTCTGAAGAAGTAGTAGGTCAGAGAGAAGGCCGTCTGTTTAATCTATATCACTTAGAGTGCGGTTTATGCTTCTGTCTAATCTAATCAGTCAGCCCATCACTCAGGAACAATAAAATTGCCATTTTGATCTTCACTAGCAGAACTCTGAGTTCAGCAAAAGTGGATTGGTGTTCAGTGAGCTCTAAAAATGAGATAGGGCTGAACTGACAGGTAAACTATTTGATAATTAAACATCAGTATAATTGTCTTTTTGTACTCCCAAAAGCTTCAGACTTTAGGATTTTGTTTGGTTTTTTTTTTTGTTTTGTGGGTGTCTTTTTTTTTTTTTTTTTTTTTTTTTTCTTTCTTTTTTTTTTTTTTTTCCCCACACAGTCCCCAAAGTGATCTACATTGGCTGGTCATCTAGTCAACCCACTGTCTTGGCTCTGCATTTTAAAGCGTAGCTGTAGCTATATTTCATTATCGTTGTTAGCAAAGCTTTTGAGGAACAGATGGACTTTTCACTGTTCTATAAATGTCAACAGGTAAAGCCTTGGTAGGCCCCAAAGAGGAAGAAACRTTGTATAGCTGAGAGCTTCAGATGAAAGTACTTTATTCTGTGCTTGCAGCCCTGAAAGCATGGCTGGCCCATGCCAGGCCAATGCTTCTGTTGATTTTTAACTCTTGTGACTGCTGAATGCTGAGATGTTTCTTTGGGAAGAGAGGACTTGCATAAAATGGTGTTGGCCTACATCTTGGATGATATTTGACTGAAAATAAAGGGGCAGTGCGCTCTCTACTGCTACTGTAGGCAAGAATTCAAGTGATTATAAATAATGTGTAAAAATTAAGCATGAAACAGCAGTGTTGTATTGTGGCAAAAGAAGAAAATTAGTGAGTATAGGAATTGGAGTTTTTATGTAAGGTGAAAAGTAATCCATACCCTTTGTTCAGTACTGCTAATGTCTTGGCTGATGTCTAGTGTTAGGTTTTGGGTGCTGCAGTTCAAGAAAAATATGGACTAACTGAGGAAAAGAGAAGGGAAATGACTGTTTGTCTAAAAGACATGACCAGTTCCATAGTGTGAGATATGAGGAGTGAAGATTGCTGAGACACATCTTGAAATACCTAGAGTCAAATACAAAGTAGAAGGGAGTAAATTGTTCTTCATGTTCAAGGTGAAGTGGATAAAAGGTAATAGTTAAATTACAGTAAGAAAACTAAAAGATAGGAAGAAAATTTTTTTCTATTGTAAGGATGGATGTCCTCAAACAATTTGTCTGTGGAGATGTGGAATTGCCCTTACAGGAGACTTTTAAAAACAGTTCGAACTGATAACTGCCAGGAACGTTTTGGACATAGTTGATATTACCTTGATCCAGAAAGGTAGGGTGGGTGAATAAACTCTATGACCTTTCCAGCTCTTTTCCATCCCAATTGTCTGTAATTCCGTGAAGCTGCATGTCGAGTTCCAGGACCCGAATTCAGCACAGCTGAATGATGCCATTCAGATGTCAGAGTATGTTTACAGGGGTGTGACAATGTCTACATGAACAATAAAGCCTTACAGATTTGGAAGGGTAAGCTTAGACTAATTCAAGTTTGAAGGGACCTCAGCTGGTCATCTGATCCAAACTCCCACTCAAAGCACGGTCAAAACTAAATTCAGGCAAGGTTGCTTGAGGCTCTATCAAGTTAGGTCTTGGAAAAACCTCTGAGGATGGAGATTCCTCAGTCTCTCTGGGCAGCAGTACTTGACTGTCCTAATGGGCAAAATTTTTTCCTTATGACAAGTTGGGAATTCTCTTGCTTTGCCTCTTGTCCTCCCGATGTGAACCTCAGTAAGGAGCTTGGGTCTGTCGTCTTGGTAATCTTCTCTTCTGTATTGGAAGAGAGCAGGCAAGGCCTAAAAGCCAGGAAGATATTGAAGAGCTCTGTGCCTGTGATCTGTCGGAAAGGGTGAGATATGGGGGACAGCTGCAGCAAAGGGGGTGCAGCCTCTTCTCCAGATGAGTTCTGAATATGATAGAGCAGATTCTTGGGGGACTGACAGTCACCCAGTGGTGCTGGTGATATGGCTACTATTAGGAGGTAATGTGTTGTAAGCATAYACAACATGAAGTATTGGAGGCTTTTGTTTGTTTGCATGGTTTCTGTATTCTTTCTGTTCTAAAGTCTATTCCTTCCCCTCATCCGACCCTTCCCTACCTGTCCCTACCTTTTATGGTAGATGTGATATTGCTGCTGTGAAGGCATTTGGAGTGTGATTCAGTTACGGGTAACAACGTGCTTTCCTCTTCTCCCAGCAGGAATACGTGGTGGTCACCTGCCTGCATTTCCTCTGGCACAGTTTAAGCTCACTTATTCTTTCGGCCAAGCTGACTAATGAGAAGAATTAACCTCCAGCACTGTTTAATGTTTCTTTGCTTTTCAGATGTTCATGCTCTCCTCAGCCATCTCATAGAATAATCATGTCTGTTCCCCTGTTTTCCCGCCCCTCCCCATGACAGTTCATGTTTCATTCTTTCAGTTCTTCTGGCTTTTTCAAACAATATCTTCTGTAAGTCAGAAAGAAATGCAGTGGTTTATCACATGAAGCACATGATAATCTTGTGAATACAATCCAAAGCATCAGTTACTTAATCTTGGAACAGTTTCTTATGACTTTTTGGAGATGAATTATAATTTGTGCATTATCAGTTTTTGTCTTGACTGTTGAAAAATGGATTTTAAAATTTTATTTATTTCTCTGGGTTTGTGTGTACATATAATGTGTGTGGAGCACTGGGCAAAGTTAACATTCAGCTTGGTTTGTATTGTTGGATGTCCTCCTAGTATCTGTATAACAGTTGTCTGGTTGAAGTTCAATCTGTTTAAAACAGAGGAATGTATTGGTAGACTGAGGAAAGTGCTTCGAAGCTCATGATATCTGCATCTCTTGAAGATATATGCTTTTGATTTCTCACATTGCAGCTAGGAAATGCTACTGACTTCCAAGTTTTATCAGATATGTCAAGGAAATTTGACTAATTGTAGTCTAGCTGGACAACTGACTGCGTTTTTTGTATGTGTATTCTGTAATTTATACATGCATTTTTCATGTTAAGATTAAACTTTGTGCAAGGCTATATGTCTAACCAAGGAAAATCCAGTGGGGCAGAATGCTTGTAATGTACTGCACTGTTTTAGTGAAAATTGCTCTCCTGTTTTGTTGCCTCCTTGGTATAAAGGGGGATGGTCACTCCAGCACAGCAATGTGTGTGAGAGGTCCTCTCCTTTGCTCAGAAGTTACATGAATTGGCATTGTGTTATTTTTCTGTTCTGATAATAAAAAATAAACTGTTGGATCCTGAGTGTTAACCTGCTTTCTGTTCAAAATAGCAACAGTGCTACAATTTTAATTTAGTGTATTAAAGATTTTAGTGATAGTAACTGTATTTCAAATACTAAATTTGTAAACTTSTTTTTCTTAGTCGCTCTTGTTGTTTTTCTGTAGGGTGTAGGGTTTTTGGTTTGGCTCTTCCTTGTCAGCTAATGATGCATTGGCCATTTAGTTGTCTCACACTTCTGCAAGATCTACCTCCAGCTTCTGAATGTCAGATCCTTCAGAATGGCTCTGGGGATGGCATTCAAATATTCAAAAGCAATCACTTTAAGGCATGATTTTAAGTTATGTGGTAACCCAGGGTTTCGGGTATTAATGCATTCAACACATTGTAAGACCTTTTCCCTCTGAGTCACTTTACTTTTAAAGTGCAATATATGAATTAAATTATTGAGGCTTATTTTCCTTATCTGTTTGTCCTTTGAGGCTGAAAGCTCCATGTCTGGAGATCTTAAAAGTAGATGAGGGAAACACCAGAAGGAAAACTGCTAGGCTAAAACAAAGACATGGATATATTAATGTGAGCACTAGTGTTGATGTAAAGTGATACTGGATGGATAACTTATAAGGTACTGCTGGGAGAAATAGCTGAAAGAGATTTTTGTGTTTAAGGGTTCTCTCTCTCTGATGCAGCCATTACCAGTACTGGGAGTTCTCTGGATATACTACTACCTGTCGAGGTGGGTGATGCCATATACCCTATATACACCAGTGTCCCCACTTCTGTGTGCCAGCAGGAGCAAATGTCCCTTTAGGGGACACTGGCCATCTTGCTTCCAAAGTTGGAAATACTTAAATAATCTGTGTGACTTGTTTTAGGTTTGTTTTTTTTTCTTCAGTACAGGGCCAAGCTACAAAGTCTTGGACATCTGCTGCTGTTTATAGGGTCAGCTCTGGTGTTGGAGTATCAATGACCCAGTCTTCTGAGTATCCATTCAGTATTTAACGTGCTGTTATACTATTGCTTATTGATCTAGGTACAGTTGGAGCACAAAGGTAGGGGCTATCTTCAATTACTTTGGAAATAGCTGAAAAGCTTTGTTCCCAAAGGAAATGGGCTTTCAAAGCTCTCCCTTTCTTCCCCCACAGCTAGGTAGGAATGACAAGAGGGTACTTAGGACTTAGAACCAGGGACTTTCCAGTTTTATTGTGAAGTCTGAAAGGTTCAAGGGCAGTCAGAACTTTTTTCCTTTCTTCTAGTCCACAAATCTTTCTGGATATCCTTATTATGTGCCATTACATACTGGACTTGTTCAGTTCAGTGTGCTTGTGATTGATGCAAAAATTACAGGAGAGCTACAGATTGCACAAGGACCTCTCTTATGTGGGGTGTAGGGTTTTTTTTAAAAAGGAAAAACAATTTTTTTTTTTTTGGTCAGGTTTTTCCTCACTTGTTTGAGGCCTGGTCTAGTTTGTTTACTTTAAATTGTTAGCTAAGGTAGGTGATAAAGGACTTCAAATATCAGATGTTATTGTTTTTAAAAAAAACCCCACGGTTCCAGCAAGAATTGCTAGAGGTACTGAAGCTAGCAGTTCCTGCTGTGACAGCAGCTTTTAGGTGGAGTGTCACTGCTGTACTGTTTTCCAGCTGCTGAGTCTTTGTGTTGCTCCWTTTTTGCTGCCTTTGCAAGACCCCTCTGCCAACACTGCTGCTGTAGATTAGAAGTCAACAACCTAAATGTGCTGCGTTGCGATGGCTGCCTGGGAACACAGGGCTGAGGTTTTGTTACTCTGAACTGAAAACTGTGATACCTCGAGATTAGGATGATGATGGGTAGTATAGAGAAGACACAAGAGATTGTGTACATTTTTGATCCATTCTGACACTGACAAGATTATCTGACATATTGTGTAACACCAGTCAACTGGATTTGACTGAGAATCCAATTATGTGTTTAGTTAAAAACAGGATTGTATATGAAGTGCAACCAGTCCTGACCTCAAACTTCAAGAGGCAGGGAAATCTTCTGCTTTCATTAGTTCCAGGTAATCCCACTCCCTGTCCTGATTCTGTCGCCCACTTATAGTTTCAACTTGTCTTGTTCCCATTCTTCAGCCACTGGTTCTGAATTCAGTGGTCTAGAAATGGTTAACTCTAGTAAGTATAGTTGGGAAATAAGGTATTTGTAGTTTCCTGTGGGMCCTGCTAATTATTCATGTGATGAGGCTTACATAAGGACTGCATGGCAGTTACACTTCATTTGATGACAGAGTTCTGTATTTCTGTGTAAACAAAAGTCAAGTGATAAGGCATGGGCAAGCAAAGTCTGTAGTTGAAACCAGGGAGAAAATAAACTTTTCTGGGAGGATCTTAAGGTGGTACTATCTGCTTAACTGTCATGTTTCTTTTAAAAAAAGAAAAAAACCTGACAGTATTTTATTTAAAAAGAAAAAAAAAAATTAAGAACTGAAAGAGCCCTCATTGCTATCATTGTTCCTTGCTTTAGCATTTCTTCAGATTCAGTGGTGAAATCAGTTAAATCGTACAATTAAAATTTTGTGTAGCATGAGTTAGCAAAATATTAAAATTTAAAACAGTGCAGAGATTTTTCTCTTTAGCTTTGACACTGAAATTGTAAAAGCAGACTGTCGTGGAAGAATTATAACTACCTGTTTTAGAGAGATCTGGAAATTCTAGAAAAAATAAATAGTATTTATCTACTAACACCCTTTTAAGACCTTGCTTAATACTTCCTGGCAATTTGTGTAGAACACTAGTTAGCTTAAGAAGTTTTGTCTAAATATTCAACTTTTCTTTCTAAATATCTGTTACCTTAGCATATGCTGGAATAAACAGCCTTCTACCTCTTCTCCCCATCTCCCAAATGTTGTTTGTAGTGCTAAAGGAAATTATTTTAAGTGGAAACAAGGTTGGCCAAAACACTAGAGCTTTGTCATTGCTGTATGCTTTTTTGGCCTTTTTTTTTTTTTTTTTTTTTTTTTTTTTTTTTTTTTTTTTTTTTTTTGAGGTTTACTGTGAAAGCAGTGGTAGTACATGGCTGAAGCTGAGTGCAGCCACGGAGTGGAAGTCATGTGTGTGTATAGGTGTGGGAGGCAGCTGCCTGATTCACAGCAGTTGGCAATGCAGAGTCTGTAGCTTGTGTTAACATCCAGTCTTCTGACTTCTTGGTGCTGGTGAGGAAACAGTCTGAAACAGCTTTAAAGCTATGGGTTATTATGTAGATATATCTGCCTGTAGCTTTTAATAAATGTATGACCCTTTATGAAAGCTTTATGTAAGCCTTAGTGTAAGACCCTCCCTGGCCTTTAGGCACTACCAGTATGCCATTACCGCATTATTTTGTGTGAACTCACAGTTTGCCATTTCCCGGCAAAGTTTCTTGTTAGCTTAGGTATTGATCCTGGAAAACCTTGTGTGCACCTCCCTTCATGCACTGTCCTGTTAGGTCTCGTTTAAGCCAAAGGAACTCTTACCTTGTCTGATGTTAAGTGCTCAGAGGAATGAGATATTTGGTCACAAGTTTTGTGGTAGGGACCATAGCTGTTTCAGTTAGTTTTACTGCGGTCCTGATATGTAAACAGTTACTGTAAGCTTAAATTTCTAAGGCAATTTGAAACAGTTTAGTTTATATTAGAATACTTGTTTTGAAAGTTTCTGTGCTACCTCCAGCGCATGAGGGACTATGAACTCTTATGCAGACAAACCACAAGTGATTTCTGAGAGCAGCTGGGAAATGCCCAATTTAGAAGTGTTATGTGCCAAGAAGAGCTGATTTAATTCAGTCAAGACAAAGAAATGGGTTTTGACCCTGAAGCAGCTTGGCAGGACAGACTTTTCTTTCTGTCCCCAAGGAGCTGCAGCCCAGTGTTAAGCAGGCAGAAATGATCCCGGGATCAGGTGTTGCTGCTTTGTGTGTGCTGGAGCTGAGGGAGGCTGGCAGAGCAGTGCCCAGGCTAGCAGCTGTGTGCAGAAGAGGAGGATTGTTCCAGAAATGGAAGCAGAGCCTCCAATGCCTGTAATGTAATACTGAGAGAACTGCTTTTAATTTGTGTGAGCTACCTTGCTGCATGATTTATCTTTTTTTTTTTAAAGTGACTTTGCATTAATAGTTTTGGAGTTCTGGTTGGATTTGTTATCTAATCGTGGAACCTGAGCCCTAATGAAAAATTAAGCCTACAGCTAGAACATGAAGCAGAAAGTACTTAGCCATGCTGTTATGCCAGCATAGATATTAATTGTTTAAAGCAGATACAAGTAGCAAGGAAGCAGCTAGTTCTTTCTAGATTTTATTCACAGTGTGTATGACATGATATAACTATGTAGTCGACTTGTGAACCTGTCAGTTTACATTGTGGTGCATTACCAAGGTGAACTTATTTCATGGATGTGCTCTGTCCTGGAGCTAAGATTTTGCTGAAATGGTATTACCAGTATTATTTTTATTGGTGGTAATTCCAAACTGTAGGCTTGCTACTGCAGCGAGGTCTGCATACTAGTAGCAATTAAACCAGGAGAATGATTGTATTTCCACACTGAATTTGCTCAACCTAGCCAACAAGGACTTTCTACCTGCCTGGAGTGGAAGCTCAACTGTTATAAAATCAGGCAGCCTTTTCTATTTTATATGTTATCAAAAGTCAAGAATATGAAATTAGCCCATACTTTCCTGAAAGCGCATGCCCTTTCACTTTCTGTTAGGTTAAAATCTCCAGTGATATGTTGGATATTATAGTCAATAAGTTATTTGGATAGTTTTAACTGTTAATGGAGAACTAGTAGAAGTAATATTGAAACATCACATCTTCAGTCAGATGATAAGCATCAGTCAATCAATTTTTAAATGTTTTCTTCAACTTAAGCCATTCTCTAATATGTTTCTCCATCTTTACATAGAGGATGTTCTTCTCTACTGGCAGTGGGGAAATTTAATACCCTAGGCAATGTGGAAGAAGCCATAGTGGCTGCAGCTTTTTGCCCAATGTAGTTATCTTTGCCCAAATCAAACAAATAAGAAGTTGAAATATTCCAATTATTCATATATTTAGTAAAATATGAAAATATTTAGAAAAAGTTTCTGGTTTATCAGCCAGAAAGTTATTTTCCATGCAGTATCCACATTTGGACACAGATCTTTATTTTAATCAAATTCCCAATTTTCTGCCAGAACTGTTTTATTAAAAAAGCTTTTGATCATGCTGGTTTCTTGCCTCTCTTCAGGGTAATACATCTGAGTGTGTGCTACAAGTGTTTTCTTCTGTGAGAACTTAAGGTGTATAAATGAGAGAACTGGATTTGTCAATGAGAAGCTACTACCCTGCACTTATGTAGTCCCATGTATATATTGTCTTGTAAGTCCTTCTGCATTACTTGCTTCCCTCAGACTGGAGAAAAGGCTAAGGATGTAAAATGGTGGCAGCTCGGCCCTTGGTGCAGATGTTGCTGCAGTGGAGAGATCTCTTCCTGCTAGCCTTGGGATGTGCATTTGTGTGTGAAAACTGGCTTTCCTGTGAAGTTCCAGATTCCAGTGGATTTTTTGAACAGATGATGTTGAGCAAGGCCCTGATAGTCTTCACAGCAGTACCAACTGCAAACTTGTTTCGCTAGTCAGCTGTGACCAGTCCCTTTCTTTTCACTTCTCTTGTTATTTAAGCTCCAATTATTTCAGGTTTCCATTGGTATTTCCATATAAATGATAAATATTCTCTCACTAACAAAAATACTTCATTCTTTTTTTTTCCTGTCCCCTCTCCACCACATCTGAAAATCAGCCTGCAGTTAACGGAACAAAAGATTATGGCCTGTAGTTAATCCGAGTTTTGCACCTGGTTGAAACTTCATGGGCAGTGTTGTTAGAATCAGTACCAAGAGGCTTGCAAACATCTCAACTGTTGGGGGATTGGAGAATGGGAAGGCGGGGCGGGGGGGGAGTTTGGGGACTGTCAGTTTATATTTGCCTGAAATGCTTGCTTGCAACAAAAGAGCATCCAGCATCGTACTGAGCAATCGATTCAGAGCATGACTCAGTGTGGAAAAATGCTACCTACTGAATTTCTAGCATAGTTTCCTGAATTGCCCTGACTCTTAACTAACTTTTTAGAGGCCCCCTTCTAAAGCATCGTCTGAAGCCAACAAAGAGCAGTGAGGTGGTCAAGTCTTCACAGGGCAGCTGAATATAGTGCCTCTGCATAGGAACAGAAGTATGGAAGAATTAATCTCTGATTTTTGATGGTGTTGCTGCTAATGTGGATGTTTCTGCAGCCTTGCAAATAGGATGAATAGACATGAAGGAAAGAATTAAAATTGGGGATTGACATTCAGACATATAAAAATATGTAGCTGAACCAGAAGGACTGAAGAAGGTGGATAACATTGTTCCTTTCTGTTTTGCAAGTTTTAGAACAGATAGTACTAAATAAAGCAAGTGGGTTATTTTCCCTTACTGCGCAGTTAGGATTTACCAGCTCAGAGCTTTCAGTCACTGCTTGAACAGTCTACCCTCTGTGTTGAAACAGAGCAACTTCTGTTCATTAGAAACAGTCAACAATAAATATGAAGAAATTTTCTGCAGTTTGCTTTGGAACTTCGTGGATTGGGTGTTAGGGATACAACGCTTTTTTTTTTTTTTTTTTTTTTTACAAGGAGTGGCAGGAAAGTCATACAGTGGTGTTTGTTCCAAGAATATTGCACGGAAAATTAACAGAGTGAAGGCACTATTCAGAGCAGATTATTGAAACACTTTTTTTAGCTGTCTTGTCCCATTGTGAAATGTCTGGTTGTTATTTTACTAGTGTTAGCTAAGCAGTCATTTCAGTAATGATTAATGACAACTTGTAATTTTCTTTTAACTGACCTGATCCTCCTTTTCTTTTATTGTATTATTTAACTGTATTTAACTTGGGAAGTGGCTTGTAGCTTTAGCTATAATAAGTATGTCGGTAACTTTGTGTTTGTTTTGAGTTAAATGATGTTGGTAAGATGTAATTCTTGGATCTGTGGCTCATAAGTGTAAGGCAATCAACTGCCCTAGACTTGAGAATATATGACTGGGAAGATAAATTCTCTGTATGGAGGTTAAAGAAGTGAAAACAATTTTCAGGGCTACATGGCATGAACGTGTAGTGACTTCTGGACTATAGCTCTAAGGCTGGGAGAGTAAGTGGGTGTGTGGGTAGGTGGGTGTGTGGGTGTTTGTGAAAAGGAAAGGGAAATTTGGGTAAAGGAGGCAATAATTAAGAGTTCTCCTTTGCTGCAGACATAGGAAACCCTTTTAAATTTGTTTAAAAATAATAGAGTACCTCTTTTTAAAACTTAGTCTATTTTGAAGAAGTAGTGGACTTCTAGAATAGACATACATTTAACTGTTATGAGGAAGAAATTGGATGAAGCCTAGTGTTGGCATGACTGACAGTAGTTTTAGTCATCTGGATAATCTTGCATTACATCAGTTTGTTTTCTCTCATATTTAAAAAATGTATTTTCCTGTAGTGAATAAACACTGTTTTGCTTGCTTATTTCTGAATATACTTGTGGCACTTATTCTTGATTTCCCTAAAGGTGCTGGTAAATTGGAATGTGAGGAAGTTACTGAATGTATGTACTTAATCTTAAAATGTTTGATTTAATTGCATGAAATAATTTTCTTTTGAAGTTATTCCTTTGACTTTACAGGTAAAAAAGATTTTTTTTTTTTTTTTTTTTTTGTGAGAGTGTGCAGAAATAGTTTCATTGCTCTGCAAGTAGGACTATTCAGCTTTTGAACCAGAAAGCCACTGTCAATTCTGTGTCTTTAATTGAAAATACTGTGTGGGCATTATTAGTTCATTCATTGGTGTACTGTGATGCTGTGGGCAATGTTTTTTGAAACCAGCTCTCTCACAAAACTGTGTTTTTACTAAAGTTTGACTCTGGTAATTATACAGTAGTTACAAGTGAGCTTTATAAAGAGTTGACACCATCCACCTTTGTGTTGTGAGTGGTGTACTTTTTATGGGCTTGGTGTGTTTCGATGTGTTAGGCTGTTTGGGCCCTAGCTTACAAGAGGTACGTGAATTACCCCAAAATCCCTGAACTCTAAATGTGACTGAGTTTAGGTTTGCAGGTACTCAGACTGTGGTTTTGTGTGTTGTTTGTTTGGTGGTGGGTTGTTTTTGTGTTTTGGGTTTTTTTTTTGTTTGTTTGTTTGTTTTTTAATTCCTTCCCCTTTTTTCCCTTACACCTAAATAAATGTTATTCTGTAGCTTGGTAAAGCAGCAGTGACTACAGTATTTTGGGGGATTGGATAGCCTGTATTCTATTACTTTTGACAGTATTGTTTTATCTCAGCTGAATTCTTGCACTCTAAAATTTCTGGAAACGAAGTGTCTCTAAAATACTGGCAGCACTTGTTATCGTGACTCATTACTAGGCTGCTGGGCTGTGCACTCTTAAACAAGCTTTCCTTAAACTCTCTTTTGATTAAGTTTTTTCATCTTAGGTTACCTATAATGACATTTGTTTAGCAGATTTAATCTCTGTTAAGTGTTCAGTCATCTAGCAGAAAGATGCTACAGAACGTGTATTCCTTTTCCTGATACTGCCCTAATTACATAATTAGTACCAGACTCCGGTAAGCTTTACCAGTGGCGTGACTCAGCCACTCCTTACAGCTATGCGCTCCAGAGCAGGAATGATGAGAGCTGCTAACTTACGTGTTAAAGCTAAATTTTGGAGGAAAAAAACCCCATAATTTGCAGAGGAAATACAGGGTGCCATGCTCTTTCTTTTGTATATAGAATTGCTTTCTTCATGAATCCTTATTCACAGAAA
Source organism: Phoebastria nigripes (assembly GCA_035582835.1). Lineage (NCBI taxonomy): Eukaryota > Metazoa > Chordata > Aves > Procellariiformes > Diomedeidae > Phoebastria > Phoebastria nigripes. The sequence continues at coordinate 1,260,510 of JAYKAV010001456.1, read as the reverse complement.
GATACACTTGATTGCCTAATTGGCCTGTTTGTATCCATGAGTGCAGTAGTTGTAGACACTGGTCTGGGGATGCACCAAAAGACCTCGCTTTCTTCCATCCTTTTGAATTTGTGACCTCTACGTGCTTTAAGCAGTGTGACTGTCAGGTGCTATTACCATAAAGTTTTCATAATAGTAATCTTTACTAGTCTTCACAGTCATAAAAACTAAAATATATTCTTCAACAGAAACCTTAAACTTACAAGAAGCAAGTGCACTCATGTGAGAGAGACAGTTTTAAAGTGCAGTTTAAGGCAGTCCTCCTGTCCTTGATTTGGTTTTTGGATATTGGGCTTAGTACACAAATATATCCAGAGCACAGCTATCAAATTGCAGCTTCTAGCTGGTTGAACCCTCTGGGAAACTACAGTTTTGATGACATGGAGCGGTCATCCAAACCCAGAGCCACAGATGGCTCAGCTTCCTTGTGGTAAATTTTTGGGTTACATACTTCCCTTGTTCCTGCATTTCCTATGTTGTCTCTGAAGGCATTTCTTTGATTTCTGACAGGCTTTTTGGAGATGTTAGGTTTCCCAGACGACCTGGGGAAGGGACCTGCCCTTCATGCCTGAACCAGGTATTTGGGATGTCTCTTCTGTTCTACTGACTGTGGGGTGATGTCCAGAAGTGCAATGTAAGCAGACTAACAAGCTGAAAGCGTACATAAGGTTTTCTAAAAGACTAGAAGCTACTGCTCAAAATAAAAACTGAAATGACCTAGCACCTTCTGGAGTTCCTTTTTGCTTGTTTTTTAAAAGGTGAAAAAGATTCCCAGGGATTATATTTTCAGAGTTAATCCTTACAGGAGGAGTAGCCTGTGAGTGACTTGAATATTTCAGGGTATGTCCACATTTTTGGTACAGCGTGGTGTCCAGACCTTGAGCTAATGCTGACCACGCCAGCAGTACAGCTGAGCACTGTGTTCGACTGTGCTGTAACAGCAGAGATACTTACTTAAGCTTCTTACTCTCTAAAATTACTTGTTCGTGCTCCCTGATGAGGAGAGGCAGCCTCTCCAGGCTAGTTAGCTACATGGAGATCAAGTGTCTGTAGTCCCTTTCAGCACTGGAGTATGTTTGACTCATGATTGCTGGGACCAAGGTCTCTATTCAGTGACTTTATTGCATGATACAGATGTGCCTGCATTCCTGTGTGGTATGAAATTAATTTTGAACTTTAGTTTTAGGAAGGCCTAACTCCTTGTTTCATTTATTGGTAATAAACCTTAAATACTTCAGGTCTTAATTCATAAATTAAACTTCGCTGTATTTGCTTAGATCTCATTTTCTCTAAGATATTGTGGTGGTGTTTCTCTTCTAGCTTTCTGAGAGTGGTGAGACATATAACACTAAACGTTCACAAAAAACAAGGCAAGTAGCACAGTAGAACAACTTTAAAAAAACCTGTTTGCCTTAGAAATGTCACTTCCAATATCAGTTTAGTTCTAACGAAATTGCACTTGGATTTGGAGGCGTTCCCGTTCTGTACTTGGCAGGCACGTGGAAGCTTACGGTAGTGCTGCTTTTCCATCGCAGCTGACCTTGTCTTGAACTAGAAATAATCAAGGCCTGTACAAATCCTGCAACACAGTCCCCCCTTCTCTCTCTCAAAAGTCAAATTGTTCTCGAAAGCTGTGGATTTCTTCGCTCACTGGAGAGTAAATTAGTCCAGGAGAAATCACAAGAAGGAGGTTTGGATGAAAGCATTCATTCATGTTATAAGGAAAGATGTTGTAGGTCTACTAGATCTCCTGGAGGGTCTTTTAGCCCTTCTCTGGGAGGTGGGGATGGGGAAGGGAGCATGCGGGGCAGTAGGAGGTCTGTGTGAAGGCAGRTTTGGGCCTTTCCCCTCCCTGTGTTTTCTTTTCTTGGCAAAAGCGCAGGACTGTGCCTGTCAGTGTGAGGATGCCATCTGCCTTGCACAGCCTGCTAGGCTGTTACAGAATTGCACAAGAATTAATCTGAAATCATACTGCTAAACTGTTTTCTGGCTAGCCGTAGCAGCTGCCTAGAGATGCAGCTATTGTACGGTGTGTCAGAAACCAAGCGAAAGCAGCAGCCTGCGAAACCGCCTCAGCCTGGCACTGTGAATGTAATCCCCAGCATGAACAGTTAATGGGTAGATGAGCTGATCAGACACAAGCTGCTGAAAAGGGTAATGGTTTTATGAAATTAAATTTGTGTTTAAAAACAAAAAAAAATAGCTGAAGAGGTAGAGGTTGAGTGTAGAGGGGGACAACTGGACAAATCTCATTGCAGCAGTGGTATATTTCCTCAACTTAATTTAATTCCAATTTTCCATTTGCTGCCTTCTCATTATGTGCAAACTGGAAGTGACAGTCTGCAGCACTGAAACAAAGTATTCTGCATGTGTATTTTTGAATAGGATTATTTTTTTGTTTGCAGTAAAACAAGTTAGCTATTGAAAATGTAATATCTCAGAGCCCATTTGGTAATTTAGTGGCTGATTTTGCTGGATGTTTTAAGCTAAGGGTTTAATGGTCATGTTTAATGGCTACACATTAATTGAAGGGATGCTGATACCTTTTTATCAGTATCTTAACAGGATTTTGGAGTAAAATCTGGACCACATAGATCCTGCTCTAGCTTTTGCCACAGTCCTCAATACATTTTTATGTCCAAGAGCTGTCCGGGAARTTTTATTCTCTGGTATTGCCAAACTTGCATCGAGATGCCTACTTGATGTGCCTGAAAGTTTCCTGGTATCTAAAGGCAAGCATTGGTACACATGCAAAAAACATCTGCCTCCTTGTGCTTGCACAGGGAGCTGGTGTAAGTTTAGGCTAACACCTGGACTCTGCCTAGTTTCTGTGAGCTCTGGGCACACACAACACCTGCTGGCAGCGCTGAACTCGGTCTAGACCGTGGCAGCCATGGCAACTTTAGAGAAACATTGATGGGAGCAGTGCCCAAATCTTACGTAAGAGCGATTGAGTTACAATTGCAGCAAACTAGTGCTCGCTGCCCTGGCTGGGTGACTGGCGCGCGCCTGTGCCTCTCGCAGGCGAAGCAGGTTCACAGGGTGGAAGCTGATCCATGGCAGGGGGAAAGACTTGGCAATGTGCTGAGTGGCCAATTGCCACAGCTTGGCTGCTGAGCAGCATCTCGTGTAATCACTGTAACTTGCATATCTGTAACTGCATGTCCTTTTTACATCTTAATACCAGTATGTGTAATACCAGTGATTGATATCATTAATACGAAATTGTACCATTAACTGATACCACTGAATACTAATAATTAAGGCATCCAGAAACTGAGTTAGTCTTTCTGCAGAAGTGGCACTGTTACAAAGGTACCCTGAATTTGTCTGACACTTTGTTCGCTTTTGTTTATAAAGATGGCTTTTATTCCATTACTCATTCAGTTGTTAAAGTACTTTATGAAGGCTTGTGGTTTTTCTGCCAGTGTAGGCACCTGAAACAAATGGATTCCACCCTGAAGGCTGTCAAGGGCTACTGATAGTACAGTATATTTATGGTTTGCTCTGAGACAACTGCCTAGCTGGCACTTGAAAAGAAAAGCAGAAGACTAATGACCTGGACTTTACCTGTGGTTTACCATAACAGTGTAGGGGGTTATTTTGATGCTAACCTTGGGAAAGAGTGCCATGTGGTATTATTTGTAGGCATTGGGTTTGAATTTAATTCGTATTTTGTGTCATTCTAAAGTGGAGTTAAAAAAAAAAAAAAAATCATTGTGATATTTCTTCAAAAGGAGTTGGGCTGGAAGGTGAGGTATTGACTTGTAGTACTTTAACACTTTTTATGAACTATGGGTATGTGTGTGTGTTTCTGGAGGGAAAAAAGCAGGGTACAAGCATACTAAAACAGTTCTCAGACTTTTCATGCTTGTTTCTCTGGCTACCAAAAACCTCTTTGGGAATGTTGAGAAGGACATTACAGAAGTACATCTGTACTAAAGGTACTGAATGGTAACTTACCACATATGAGCGTTTTTTTTACCCTCCGGTGTTATTTAGCACCACAGACTGTGTTGCCACAGGCAGCAGGGGTGCAGGGGCCATTGTGCCGAGATGTGCTGGCAACAGAACAGAAACTCTTAATGGATGATGGTTGCTGGCATGAGCCGGAAGGTTTGTTCCTGCGTCCTTATTGCTGTGTTAACAAGAGGTAGACCTGGCATTTGTCACATGCCACCATTTTCATATCCTTAAACCTCGTTGAGAGGTAAAGAATTAATATACCGATCAGCTAGTTCAGATGAATGCATTCAGATGCTGTAGTTGTGGTCTCATTTGGAGGTGCTGATAATCATAGAAGCAAGCAAGCTTCCAATCTGTGCTAGCAAAAATACTTAAAAGTTTATGCAAGCAGAAGTATTAGGTGTCTTTGGGATGAAATCTGTCTAGCTTTCTTTACTCCCTCCTTGTTGTGAAGGAGTACATTTAATGGGATGGTTTGATGAGCGTAAATGTAATGGAATAGAAAGGAGAGGGAATCGTGATGCCAAAGTAAGGGCAGGAAGCTGTTTTCTTTTTTTCTGGTTTTGGAGAGCTTTTGTTTGTTTGTTTCCCAGTTTATATTGCCTGCTACACTTCATTAAATGTTTTATTAGGTGCTTTTGATTTAATATTTCATATACCCACATGTGAAACTTAATTGTGCGAAATTTAATAGGCTTAGTGTAGTAAAAGAAGAGTATTGGAGAGTCTTGGGTTTACAGGTTAACTTGTTTCCTGCTCAGCACTGCATGTGGTTTGAGTGATATTTGAATTTATGCTTTTCTGAGCAAGGTGAAAAAAGTCCTTTCCCCACAGCAGAGTTTTTAATGAAAAAGAACTTTACATGGGACTTCATCGTCATCTTTTCTTCTTTCCAACACACAGCTTCTGGCTAGTTATTGCTATCTGAAAGATTAATCTGTGATATTCCCCCCCCCCTTCTTTCTGTAAAACAAGAATAAYTTGATGCTTTGCCCTTTATAGGTCACTTTCAGAAGTTCTTGTTTGCTTATTGCTATTCTGTACAGGTGCTGAGAAGTAAATGTTGTGATAATTACCTTTTGTTAGAGTACTATTTGCAATACTTCACATGGATATGCAAAATAAAAAATTCACTGTTCTCATTTTGTTTAGTATATGAAATGAGATTAAGGGATGGCTTGATCATAGATGTGTGGAGATTCCTGGGGAAAAATTAGATAATGGGGAGGTTCTTAAATGAACAGGCACAGAGACAAAATTTTTCAGTAGCTGAAAAGGGATGTGTATGTGTGTATATCTATCTATATCCTTATATATCCATATATATATATATAAATATATATTTAAATCACTGGGACAATTTTCCATCCCTAGAAAAAAACTAAGATAGGATGCTTTTCAAAGGGATATTATGACATTATCTAGTTTAAACAGGAATCAATTCTGGGAAGTCTGATGTCTTGCATAACACAGGGTATTTACCCAATGATTGCTGTAGCCCCTGAACTGTATTATCTGAGTCTGTTCTAGCTGACAATATTTTTAGCAGAGACATTGTGCACCTATTCTACTGAGAGATTAGTTCCAGTACAATACAGTGCATTACTGTGCCACCACTGGCTATTTTAGCCCTCCCTAATTAGACATCTTGTCCCAGTGTGCTAAGGCAGAATAGATTTAGGGGATTAAGTTTCATGTGTGTGGCCTGGAGACTCTGCAAAGTACATATGAACACACCCAACTCTTGTTTACGCTTTGGAGAGGAGAGGGAAGGATGCAAGGCAACATGTTGTTTGGGAAGTTGCCATGTCTAAGGAGATGTGATTGGAAATAGGTAGAAAACACCTGATTGTATACAATTAAGAGAGTAGCCTGAAAAACAGGTGAGATGGGGCCATGTAGAAGACAAAATGGGTGAAGTCACATTGGTCCTGGAGAAGAATCCCAGTGGCAGACTGCCAGGCTGGGAATTGGGCAAGGACAGATGACCAAAATGAAATGTTTCACGCTTTAAAGCATGGGCGCTGCCTGCTTTGCTGACGGAAGTGACCACATTAAGACATGAGAGTGGGAAAGGTTTGGCTGTATGCAGAAGGAAAAATCACTTTCCCAATTGATGTGTGGGGTGGAGGAGGAGGAAATGTTCCTATAGCCAGTGCTGGAGCAGAATCTGACTTGCATGAGGACTACTACTTGCTGGACCACACATTCAGTGCAAATAGTAAGACTTTGAGAGCCATGAGATTCAGGTAATCTACTCACATTCTTCATAAGTGGCCAGAAATCAGGTTGAAGGTGAGGCATTTGTTGCTTACTCATTAAGGTCATCACATTAGCTTGCTGCTAAACTTACCGAGAGAGCTATATAGATTTCAGACCATGAAGTATCCCTTGAGCAGACCTCGGGTTGGGTGATGAAGATGTCTTGTCTGCACATCCTTTTGGGGGAAGAAGTCTTTCAAACCTGACGCATCTGTGATCTCTCTCTGGTTGCTACCTCCCAACTCCGTGGCAGAGTGGGACACTGTGCAAGAGCCATTACAAAATGAGAAGGGAGTCTGTCTTTGGGGTGAAGCTTTCCTGATGTGGTGAGTCTTGCTTTGTTTTTCCTTTGTGCTTCATATGTGCTGGTGAAATGCTACTTTTTCTCTTAGCACTGCCTTCAGATTTAGTGGTAAGTTTGGGAGGAAGGACACCATCATCACTGCTGGGTCTCTGGATGTTGTGTTACAACCCAGGGGAAGTGACTGAGCCAGTAACAAGCTGCTAGTAGTGACACAGATTTCCGTCAGCTCAGCTGGTCTCTGGAATGGTATCTTTCTGTGGCCTGATTATGGTCACACGTAATGCACTTGCAGCTTGCTGCTGTGCTGGTTTTATAGCAGCAGAGCTCTTGGAGGTGCTGCCCAGCTGCAAGGCAGGGAGCTAGCTTGGAGGATTCTCATGGGAAGTCTCTGCAGGCTGACATCGAAACTGCTCACTTGACAGTCCTGTCATCGCTATAATAATTATCATGCAAATCATTGATATTTTAGGCATGCTGTTCCTCTTTGTGGTCACTCTGAGCCTTTACTTAGTAGTAGAAAGGAGAAAATAATTCAGTACCTGTCATAATTGCATCAATTCCTCAGCACAGAAAATTAATTTTGAACTTTTAAAAAAAAAAAAAAAAGATAGAATAATACAAACAAAAAAAAAAAAAAAAAACTTATTTCTTTTTTTTTTTTTTTTTTTAGTTGTCAACCTTCATTCTACAAGTTAGTGCTAAAAGCCTTTCAGAACTGGGGGGAAGTTAGGTTTTTGGGATGCACAAGAGGTTACTTAATTTTGAAAATGTGTTTTCCATCTTGATTTTTAGAAAAGGTCTTTCTAGGCTTTCTTGTGCTAGAAAACAATGCAAGAAGTACCTCTGGAGCTTTAGAAGCCCTCAGAGTTCATGCTTGTAAGAACAATTGATTGCCTTTGTGCTGTCTGCACTGGATTAGTGAAAGAATAAGAGTGCTTAGTCTTAAAAAGAGGCTTGCCCTCTGACTGACTTCACGGCACTAAAATAAGGCAGTAGAATAACCTACCGAGTTATATTAAGTGTTACAGACAGCATGCTACAATGTTTAATTTGCTCAACTTTCCAGTTGTGTAGAGTGCTTTCTCTTTGAAGACTTTCTCTCTCTACCTGGAAATAAAAGCTATTTTATTACAAAATGTTCATTAATTTAGAAGAAAGTAACTTTATTATGAGCTTCTGTACATATTCATCAGGTTTTGTGTTTAGTGGACACAGGTGCTAGTGCATCAAGTTGGTTGTTAGTGAAGGAGCTATGTAAATCCTGAATTATTTTTAGCATTCTTATTTCATGATAATGATTATGTTATTAGAGAGAAAATCTGTGACCTATATTACACACTCTGTGTCCTTAAATGCAAATACTATTTGTAGAATATTTATGCCTATTTTACACATTATATAATCTTTCCTTTAATGATATTTTTCAAAGGTTTCCTTAATTTCCATTCCACACTAGAGGGTATGCTGACAAGAGAGGTACTGCCTGATCATTAATGAACTTTCCGTAAAGGACTTAGTGTGCAGAAAGCCTTACAAATAAATTATGGTTATTGTCTAGTGTGACACAGTGGGATATAATGAAACCTTTAGAATAAAAATTCTGAAAAGTACTCCTGACAGTGATGCACATCCCTGGGTGAAAAATTTGTAATCTGCAATAAAAAGAAGATACGTAATGCTCTGTGTGATTTGTACAGGATAATTCTAACTTGAACTGAAGTGTATGTGTGCTGATATAATTTGAATTAGTCTGTAGCAGTCCACTCGGAGTTGTTGGAGACTAGCTCTCTCTGCATCAGCAAGCATTGGCATGGTCGCAGTAGATCAGTAGGTAGCTTTGGGTCCTTATGTTTCCATTAGATTTTGGAACAAGTTTCGTGTGTTTGGAGTGGAGTGTTTTGGCTTAGTTTCCTCTGAAAGGGGTATAATTTGTGCACACTGAAACTGCTCTGTGATCCAAACCAACATGTGGTAAGTGAAGATGTCAGGGGAATTTGCTTCAAGACAGCACAGCTACTCCAAACCAAACACTAATGTAGACATGGCCCTTAAAGCACAGCATATGAAATGAATATGTGTCTTTAAAGTATACTCTGTGTATACAGATCTTCAACTTTGACATCATGTAACTGAAAGTAGCCACACCAAGGTAAATACAGGTACTCGATTCTCCATTTATATCAAACTTCTATATAAGATATTCCATGATTTTGTTTGTATGTAGCTGTACTGCTGATGTTTTATCACCCTTATATATAGCCTTATTTGTCCCATCTTTTAAGCTGCACATGTGTGTTTTGGTGTGGTGG
>JAYKAV010001456.1:1153861-1242250 GCA_035582835.1 Phoebastria nigripes | reverse complement strand
CCCCCCCAGTTCAGTGCTGCTTTCGTGACAACAGGTCCAACTACACTTAAAGTAAAATAAATCTCCACAGTATATGGTACAGCTACACTAAGTGACAGAAAAAAGCTTGGGATTATCTAATGAAAAAGGATAATTTTACTGCTGTGCTTTAGGATGTGAAGTGGAAAGAGGCTGAGGCTATGGTACCTGCCCGTAGCGCAGTGTGTTCCTGGGCAGACTCCCTGCACTGATGGAAGCATGCGTCRGGTGCTAGTCATTACAACTTACTTGGGGGCAAAAAAAGAAAGGAACCTCTTCTTTCTCCCTTGTTCCCTCTGCTGTCCTTATTTCCTGGTCAAGTCAGAAGTGCTGGTGAAATACTGGCTGCTGGGAAAACTGACTTAAAAAAATAATTCCTAAAATAAAGTTGAAGAATCATGCCACAGGGAAGATGATGATGGGGATTAGAGAGGTATAAAATCAAAATATCTTTCAGTTATTTGGCAGGCTTATGAACTGGTAATTTAGGAGGGTAATATTATCGTTACTTTTTTTAAAATCAATTTCCTTCGACAATTGATTTAAGACTTGCATTCCAGGAGAGGTGCAAACTTTACTGCCCAACTTGCTGATGAGTTTTGTGTTTTTTAGTATATGTATTCTCCCCCTGCCCTGAAACAATTGTAGCCCATACTTAGAAGTAATTGGTATATTGGTATTTATGTGCATCTAGAGCTGGGTCTTCAAGAATGATATGTTAGTGGATATGACTAAAATGGACGCAGTTTTTTGAGAGATACTGATGAATGAGCAAACAAGGAAGGAGATGGACATGACAAATAGGTAGTCTTGTAAATAATTGTTGATTGAAATTTGCGGTAGACAAATGTTAATGTGAAAGGTCTTGCCAAGCTTTATGGATTCTTCTTTATTTCAGGATAATGCCACTGATAACAGGATAATATCTGAATCTTCTGAGATGAATGAATTTGAAACTCTTACTGCCAAGTTCCATTTTGTTGATCTAGCAGGATCTGAAAGGTTAAAGCGAACAGGAGCTACAGGAGAAAGGGCAAAAGAAGGCATTTCCATCAATTGTGGACTAGTAAGACTATACAATTTGTTTCCATAGGCTGTTGGTACTGTCTTCTCTTCCTTTTTGGATCACTTGTTTTTAGTAATCCTTAAAGTAGAAATGCATCATGTGCAGAATAAGGACTGTAGCATGAGACGTAACAGTATATATTGATTCTTACTGGGTTCTGGCTTGCTAACATTTTCTTGGTTGTACTAGACCCTAACTAGTAAATTATAGTACTTAAACTGTTGTGAAATATAGTTAGCTACTCTAAATTTTAAAAGATATTGTAGACATATTCTTTCACTTTTTTTATTTTTATTTTTTATTCTGTCAAGACCCAAACAATTGGAGAACATTACAAGCAGTTTGCAAGGAGTACAGGCATGTGAAACGTGGACAATGAATAAGCTTAATTGATCAATAAATGCTGGTTCTTTGTTATAATTATGAAACATAATGTAAAACAACCCTAGGCAAAACAATTCTAAGTAGAAATAAAATTTTTAGCTTATAGCATCACTTTTTTTTTTTTCTTTTTTTGGTCTGGGTACTGCTCTCTACACAGTTTTTTCAATTAACTGTATTAAATGTTTTATTTAATTATGACTACAGTGAAAAGTAGAGCTGGTGATTATCAGTGAAGATTGTAGTTTCATGCCTTTAGTTTGAGCTACTTGGTTGTGTGGACGCTCTGTGCAATTCTCTTTTAAAGACTCAAAAATACATGTTTGTTTTATATGTGAAAACATCCCTTTTTTTCTGGTCTAGTGTGTCGTACCAGCGAGGTATTCTGCAACTAGAACTTTCCTAGTGATTCTCTTGCCATCACGACAGTGATTATATTCTATAGTTACTCTGGTTATATTATTTGGAAGAGAAAGAGAATTCAGTTCAATTTCATCATTGATATAAACACAGAGCCAACAGAAATTTGGGGGTTTAGATGACATAGATGTATCCTTAACAAATAGGATACAGAATGCACGAAGGTGAAAATCAGTGTGATAAAAGTAATATTTTATATGGTCACAAAACTTTCATCTACAGCGAGTTCCAGCCCTCAGCTTTGGGAAACAGATTGAAAGTGATTTAAACACTTCAAAGCAGTCACAGAATGTGGTGTATATGCAGTTCTTCAACTGCTGGATGCAGTAAGACCACTTTCAAGGCTAAGAACTGGCTGTACAGGGTGCCATCTAGAGGAATGTTCTTTAATTTGGCACACGAATAATCTAATTGAAGTACGTGCAGTTGCACATTAAAAATAATTTTACAGCCAAATGTTAGGTTGTTTATAAATATGAATTAGACCCTTTCTTAGCAATGAAATAGGATAGCCATGGACTACATATTTTCAAGCCTTAAATGCTTAACTCTTCGTCAGACATTCCTTCGTATCTGTAAGAGGTAGTAAATTCTGGTTTTTTTCATATTAATGCCCCTTATCTTATTCTAAATCTAGCATAAAGCACATTGATAAAATTAATTTTAAAAAGAATATAGCTACTGYTAGAAGTAGAGATCAGCTTTAATAATCATCGAAAGTAAATGTTTTTTACATGAAGTAGTTCTAACTTTAGTTTGCGACTGACATGAGATATCAATAGATGGTGCACACAAATTGTGCTAAGCACTTAGCACTTGCAGATACCAGACTGCAAGTCATCCGATGCACTGTTGATAGCATGAAAGTTTATAGTTGTCTACTGTAAAATGTAAAAATCTTCAGAAGGTTTTTTTTATTATGTTAACTTCCATAAGTATATTCATTTTTTCACAATATGCAGACCTCAGTTTATAGTTGTTTGTAAAATAAAACTGCTTGGAAACTGATTCTAACTTGTGCGTTACGTGATTTGGTGTCTTATAGCTGGCACTTGGCAATGTAATAAGTGCACTGGGAGATAAAAGTAAGAAGGCAACTCATGTACCATACAGAGATTCAAAGCTTACAAGGCTGCTTCAAGATTCTCTTGGGGGAAACAGGTATGAAAACTAGAACATCTTATGAATTTCATTGTGAATGAGCATGAATGAGTACATAATCTTCAGAAAGTAAAATAAATATTAAACAATGATAAAAATAGCCACTGTTTTTGTTGGAGGGAGGTTCCGAAGATAAATTACTGTCATGACAGAAAACGCTGCCAATGCAGGGAAAAGATTTTAAAGAGGCTTTTTGCATCATTCTTTTCAGTGCTATTGTAGCTTTACTAGACATGAGGCTTCGAGTTACTTAGAAGTTACCATTTCCAGGACAAGTCCTTTCCATGAAGACATCTTTAGGTGATAGACAGCATAAATGGTAAACTTTGTTATTTTGTTATAGCCTTATTAATTACAGCATAGTTTAAACCTGTGATGAGTTTCTCCTTCAGAGATTTTTTTTTTTTGCTACTTTTTTTGTTTTGTTTTTAAATGGTGCCTAATTGTTTGCTCTGATTGCCATGAGCGGGAGCTTGGAGTCAGCTTACCACAGACACTGCCATCTTTTTGTAAAAGTTGTATATCTCAGGGTATGGTGCATATGTCCAGTTATCTGATGTTGGATTCCAGCCTAATAAAAACAAACTACTGTATCACCAGAATTGTTTGTATGAATCTGTTCTGTATACCTACTGCACAGGCAAGGAAGAGAGGCCTTGGCCTCTGGAAGCTTTGTCTAAGAAAACATTAACAAATTTATTAAAATAATACAAATTTTGTATCTGTAACGTTAACATGTACAAATACAAAAGGGGGTGTAGTTGAGTATGCTTTAGCAAGGTAGTATTTTATTCCCCTATTTAGTCCGATATGGCTGACCGCTATTTTTAGGAGGGCAGGAAGTTTTCTGGCATTTCACAAAGGAATAGAGGAGTGGAAGAGAATTCTTAAATCGTTGCTCTGTTCTTCAGAGAGAGAACTTCAGCAACACCCTGCAGCACTACAGTGCGAGGAAAAGCAAAGAGCCAGACAAAACAAGTAAAATAAAGGCTAGAATTTTCAGAAGTGCTTAAGGGAGGAAGAAACTCAAGAATTATGAAAAAATCAGCAGAAATCAAGAGCATAGCTCTTCTAAGCTTATTCTGGGAATAACTACAAATAGCATTTCTTATTAAATTTAATATCAAATACACTAGATAACGAGCATTCTTTCAAACCACTTCTAAAATTGCACTTTTGTTGAAATATTACTTTGACTCGAAAACATTTTCCTGTCTTATAGCTCCACTGCTCCCCCTCCTGTTCTTTTGGAGAAATCACATAGTTTAGTGTACAACGTACAGCTAGCAAATGCAGTCCCAGAACATTTACAAGGATATTCCCACATATTTTTTCTGTCTGTTTCTGACTGTTAAATTTGTGAACACACCCTGCCACTACCACCTATTTTTATTTGTGATGTACATGCTAAGACATGTCAAATTAGCAGCTTGCTGTTAAGGAAGAGTTATACATATTAACATGATTTGAATAATTTCTTACCCATGCTTTGGCAACCAAAAAGTGTAGGAAAGCTAAATATTAATAAATATGCAGTTTTTCTTCTGGGAAATCAGATTATTAGATTTCTATTAGCCTGTTCTGTAGCCTTCCAAATTCTACCCTACGTATTATAGTCCGCATTATTGTTTCTCTTTTGAAAATACTTAAAGATTTACTGATAGTCATTCAGGTTAGATTGCAGTGAGTCCTGAGTTAAAGGTGATGAGAGCATTGTATCATTGTACTAGTCTCACCATAATCCTGACTTTAAATATAATGCTGTAACAGTTCCAAAGCAGCATTTAAATATTAATGTTTCTTGAATTATTCAAGTAAGAATATGGAGTATTGGTGGTTTTGGAAAGGATTTTTATAATGTATAATATAAAAAATGAAAACTTTCATAACTTTGGGGGAGTAGTTTAAAGAAGTGGTAAAATAAAGGGAGTATAACAGTTGTTGTTTGTTTGTGTGTGGTTTTTTCTTTTTTTTTTYTTTTTTTTTTAAAAAAAACTAGTCCATTGTACAATTCAGATAGAAAAGTGGAGTTCAAGTTATTCAAGACAGACACCTGGCAGAACCAGTCATCTGAGCTTTAGAAAAGTAATCACATTCTGAACTGAAAGCACAAGTAGTCCTGATGTCAGAATTAAAAATTTGTTCTTAATCTCACATACTCTTATTTTGAGGACTAAACTCAAACAGTTGGGGAACTGACACAAAGGTATGCAGGAAGAATTGCTGAAACTGAATCTTTCTTGTATCCTCAGGCTAGTTACTCTTTCCAGTTTAGTTTCCCAATGTGTATGGTGAAGGTAATTGTTTGCCTCACAAAGGGTTGCAGGGATTAATTTGTTTGTCTCAGTCTGAAATTATAGAAGGTGAAGATCAGAATCTGGTCTGCCTGGTGCAGATATTGTTCCATTGCCCTGGAGACAGTGCACTCTTCCTAATGCAACCACCTAAGCTTTCATATATGACAGAGAAGCAAATTCCTCTAAAGCCTGGTGGGGAGCACTCAGTCCATCAAACATAGGTGTTTCCCCCTATCTGTTGAGAATTTGGGCCATGTAGGCACCTGCAGAGAATGATCTACAGCTGGAACTCTGGTTCTGACCCCTCTAGGCTGTTCTCATCTGATGTGAAATGAGAGTGTGCTCCAGGGAGAGAGGGAAGGGACCCTGGTTCCTCCATCTGCCTGTTGAATGGTGAAACGACTTGGTTGGAATGAAGAATTTTTTGCCTTTTTCTGCTTTTGTCCCACTGGTTCTTGTTGGTCTGTCTGCTCAGTCTTTCATTTGGAGCAGGGAGTTATGTTCTCACTCTTCTGTTGGAGAACAGGAGATAATTTGCAGTGGGGAATTTAGGCAGCTGGGATCTTGGTAGAACCCGAGGTAGACAGTACCTTAGGCAGTTGTGCACATGCATGGACAGCTAAGATGAGCATTCAGGCAACTTTCAGATTAAGTAGGTAGGAACCTCAGGAATTAATGAGAGTAGGCAGTCCTGACTATTGTGTGATCCAAATCACTGTCTAGAACTTTAGATTGATCTTAAGGACTTAAATCTCAGTTTATGTATGATTAGGCAAACTGAGTATAACTTGAAAAACATTTCTAGGAACACCAATTAATTGCTTTTATAATTTTACATATAGAACAATTAATGATCTAGCATCTCCTATGCTATGCTAGGGTGATACAAGATGTCACAGTGCTGAACTTTGTGGTTGACAGTCTTCTACTGTGAGTTAGAGGAATATTTTCACAAATGTTATAAAGTCACTATTCTTGTTTCACCTTCTACCTGAAGACCTGTTAGCTTCTCTCTACTCTTTATTCTTGATATGTAATGCTGACCTATGTTTGTAACTTGCAGTCAAACACTCATGATAGCATGTGTGAGCCCTTCAGATCGAGACTTCATGGAAACCTTGAACACATTAAAGTATGCCAATCGGGCACGGAACATCAAGAACAAGGTGATGGTTAATCAGGATAGGGCTAGTCAACAAATAAATGCTTTGCGTAGTGAGATTACACGGCTACAGATGGAACTCATGGAATACAAAACAGTAAGTTCATCCTCTTAGGATTTCTTCTGCTTCAAAATGCTTATAGTTCAACAACTCGTTTTTCTGTTGGCTACTTCCACTTCATACACTAAAAAAATTTGAATAGCAACCCTAACTTAAACACCACTTCTTACTCCAGTAATTACCAAATGTTTTTAGGAAACTTAGTTTGCATCCCCAGAGAAAAGATACATCAATGAATGCCAATGACGTCAACAGATGCTGCATGCTATTTGCTTTTTGAAAGTCAAAAATTGACCTTGTCATGCTCAACAATGAGAAATAGTCACTTTCAAAGCAAAAATGACTATAATTTAGATTAGCACATAAATGAATGTGAACAGTTATTGTGTATTGCTTTTAAAAACTTACCAGACAGCTAAAACAATTTGTTTTAAAAATACATTTTAAATTATATGAGCCGAATACTCGTACTACATAAAGCCCATTTCTTCCCGAAATTTAAAAAAAAAAAATATTTTCAGCAATAAATGTGATTACGAAACAGCTTCCTCCTCCTTTGTTATCCTTGAGATAGTATCCTGATTTGAAGAATTGTCTTCTCATTTCTTAATCTCTTCAAGAACTTGTATTTCAGACTAATATGGAATTACACAGGACCCAAATGCTAAGGTGTTGGCCAGACATCAATGTTTTGAAAATGATCCATTTATCCATTGTTTTAAACTTTTTGAGAGAATATTATCTTTTGCTATGAGTGTCTATTTGGAATTTCAAGTAATCTGTGGATTGCCTTTGCCAAGTTAAAATTTTTTCATGTATAGGTCAGCCTTTACTAGTAATAAAATATATTTACTTTCTTAAGGGTAAAAGGATTATAGATGAAGAAGGCGTTGAAAGCATCAATGACATGTTTCATGAAAATGCGATGCTGCAAACAGAAAACAACAACCTGCGTGTTAGAATTAAAGCAATGCAAGAGACTATTGATGCACTGAGAGCCAGGATAACGCAACTTATGAGTGATCAGGCCAACCAAGTGCTAGCCAGAGCAGGTATGCTGCGGGTGCGTTGTGCGTGTGTGTAAACTGCTTAAGTTCATGAACTTTAATCAGTTATATGTTCTTGCTTCATGGGTCCCTTGGAATGAAGTGATATCTTTGTAACAGTAATGTAGGACCTGCTTTGGCAGGGATAGGCCCCCATCTAATTCTTTCCTCTGTTTCTGGAGACTTCTATTAATAGAAATAGCTTGGTACCCCGATTTGACCATTCATTTAGGACTACGAGCAACATGAAATGTGAAATAATACCTTTGGATAGGAATTACGTGTATGCTTAGCTATACATGGACTTAAATATTTTGCTTTGGGTGAAGACCTGGACACAGATGGGTGAATGTTGGCTTGCTTTTCACCTCATAGAATAATCAACCAGTTGACTTACCATGACTGCATTGTTCTTTTTGTGCACTGTTTGTCAGGTTACTTTTAATTTATGGTACATGCATTGTTAAAAGGTGCGAATATGGAAAACAAATGAAATAGAAAAAGTTACTTGTAATACTCCTGATCATATGACACAGAGGAACCAAAAACTTAACGCAGCTTAAGGAAGAAACACGTTTTACAAATCAGATAAGATCTAAATGTGTAGTCCATATGACTGTTTCTCTTTGCTGGTACCTTGTGCCAAGTAGCTGTATTCAGATCTTTATACTGTTATTGTCCTTTCTCAATCATTCTCTTCCCCCACCCCCTCTTTCTCTCTGTCCTTCAAAGGAGAAGGAAATGAAGAAATTAGCAACATGATTCATAATTATATCAAGGAAATTGAAGATCTCAGGTATATGCATAATATGTATTTGAACATTTTTTATTAAAAAAAACAAACAAACAAACAACTAGAAGTGTTCACAAGTAAATACTTCAGCTGTTTTGCTGTGTGGGGATTACTTTAGGACAGTGGTCCTTCAGCTTCTAAGACCATCTGGTATTGCTCTTGGCCACAGAAAATTAAAATGTTAAAGATGAAGCTGACAATAGAAATGAAAGTAAGATGTTGCCTAAATAATGATGACGACTTGATATTGCTGCACAAAGGACAGCAAAACTTGGAATGATTGTTTTATGATAACTTCATAACCTCATATATAAATGATAGTACTGAGAAATTACTTGTTACAATTTAGTGTTAAAAAAAAAAATCTGCTTTCCTTTTAAATTAAAAAAAGTATTAAATATTTTAGATATTTTTATTTCTCTATTTCTTGGAGGTGTATCATGCAAAAAAAAATTATCTGGCCTATTCCCAGTTAGTGGTAGAGCTACATAATGTTGTAGCTTTTGTGTAGTGTGCGTATGCAGATATATATCTGTACATATCTCTGTGTGTATATTTATACATCCATTTATATTTATATGTATTCTGTCTAGGGTGTATGATATATGTACAATATACATAACTGTTGTGTAAAATGGTCTCATCAAGGGATTTACTACGTTTGTATTTTGTGAGACTTCACCTTTGTACTTTCTTTTTAAACTGAAGGTAATGCATTGCAGCTACAGATGCTAAAGAGTATACATCTCATGCATTAGCAATACTTGTGATTCATGGCCTACAATTTTTTTTTTTTTTTTTTTTTAAGAGCAAAATTATTAGAAAGTGAAGCAGTGAATGAAAATCTTCGACGCAGCTTGTCAAGAGCTTCAACAAGATCCACGTACTTTGGTGGACCATCAGCATTTTCTAGTTCTATGCTTTCTTCAGAGAAAGAGACAATGGAAATTCTAGATATAGCCAAGAAAGATCTAGAAAAGCTGAAAAAAAAAGAAAGGAAAAAGAAAAAGAGGTGGTGTATGAATTATAATGCTATTTGTTTTCTCTTTATTAGTAAGGAGGTGTGGGGTTTTTTTTGGTTTGGTTTTTTTTTTTTTTGTTTTGTTTTTTAACCACAGAGACTTTAAAATTCATTTGTTGTTGCTGTGTGGGTTTGGATCCTAAACTGCTGTTCTTTCAAACCCTTTACATCTGAAATTCAACAGAAGTTTTCAAAAACAAAAATTATAAGCTTTTTTCCTACCATATGTCAAAATTGAAACAGCTTTCTGAAGAAAAGATATTCTGAATAGCTGGGAATTCTTTGGTAGCTCTTGGAATGGCTTCTTTTGCTTTATCTTCTGCTTTTATGAATCTTTTTAATTTGAGGTTTCCTAATTCTCTGCAACATCATGCTTTGCTGTTTTTTGCTGTCCAACTTCTCATCTACTAAAATGCTCATAGACATTGATATAAATGCCTGTTCAGACAGCTGTTAGTACAGCAAGGATCTGTTTGTGTACTCAGAGACTTTGATTCCATTAGAGATCTTTTCCTTGAAATTTTCCACACTTCTAATCTATTACTCTTTCTACTAATGGCCCTTCAGACTTCTTCTACAAGTTAAAACTAAACCAGTATAAGCCTGAAATATACTTGAAGTATAAAGTAGATTTGAGTTAGTCATATCTGCAATTTGAGGACCTATATCTATAAATCCATTCACTACACAAATGTCTAATATTTGTAGAGAAAACTCATTTTAGTAACAACTACATTCTTCCTTTGCATATCATTTTTCAGGAAACTCTTATACTTTTATGGGGATTTTGATAGATTTTATGTCTCATGTTTGTAGGAACTTGAGGGGAGGATGGAAACATTAAATGAAATCGGCAGAATGTTCTGGCCTTTCTTCAGCCAAACACTTCAATATGTTCTTTAGCTGTAAATGCCAGAAGAAAGAGATTTGATTTTGTACGTTTCAACACATTTTAAAATCAGGCATGCGTTTAAATACATGCTTAGATAGAGCCCCAATTGTTAGGCTGGGGTCTGAGTATTAGGTAGCAGATGGGATTGTGACCAGAAAACAGATAAAGGTTACTAGATATATTGAGTAACATCTCTTGATCACTTTAAAAAAACATTTGGAAGGTTTACCCTACGTACGGTAGTAAGTAAAACACATGGTGGTTCGTGGGTTTTTTTTTTGGTTGGTTTTTTTTTGTTTGTTTGGGTTTTTTTGTTTTGTTGTTGTTTTGTGGGTTTTGTTTTGGGTTTTTTTKTTGTTGTTGTTGTTGGTTTTTTTCCCCTCTCTGAAAGAAGCTTCTGTGTCCGGTCACACTTCCTTACACCAGCAAGTGAATGGGATAGCCAAGTGGTCTGATGCAGAAGTAGGTACTACTTACCATAAACTATTTTTGAGGTCAGTTTTCTATCCTAGCATTATAGAATTAGAGAACCATAGAAAAATTTAAGCTGGAAGAGACCTCTTGATGGTCCAGCCTCCATCTTAAAGTGGGTCTTGTGTTCTATAGAATGGGATCATACTCTTCAAAGTGCTGGTAAGGTTTGAATCTATCTACTGGTCCATCTGCAGACCACTTTGTAATAAATATTTATAAATTTTTGAGGTGCATATGTTAGGAGAAAAATTCCTGAGAAGCTAAGAAATGTTAGAATTTGAGGGATTATGCGTATAGCCTGTCATACTTGTTACCTGCAGAGTGCTTCTACCTAATTAATGAAATGCAAAGTCTGTGTTCAGGATATATCATTGTGAATTTTTATTCTATTGACATTTCAGGAATTGGCAATGGGTATGCTAATGTATAGCAAAGGGACAATTTACCTTGCAGTTTGGTAGGGATTCTTTGCTCTACTTCTGTCTTCTACAGGCATTTAGCTGCTTTTACTGTACTATTTCTTTTTAGGGTTGCTGTTCTTTTAAAGTTGTCTAACTAGCGTTTTCCTATTAAAATGGGATTGGTAAGCCTAGTTACTAGTTCTGTCCCATCTGCTACCTTTCTTGATCTGTTTGTTTCCTAGTTATGGGTCTGTATGATGAAAGGTGCATAATTTTAAATATGTACAATTATCTAAATTGTTGTGAGCTAGCCTGAAGATCTAAGAGCCAGTTTCTGAATAAGCAGCAGGTATGTACTGCTATATATCTGTAGCCTTTAATAAGCATGTGTCATAAAGGTTATTGGAAACAGTTTACACAGCAGTGATGTTTTGGCTGCTGAAATACTGACATGCTTGATTGGAGCGTCCCATGCTGTGACCTACTCGCCAGAAGCCTCAGAGGAAACCTCCCACATCTCTTTCAATTGTTAGTCAGCCTTACATACCTGGTAACCTTTTTTGACTGTTGTCTTTTGACTTCCCTAACCTTTATTAAACTAAATTAGTGATAAAGTTACATGGGGTTCAGCGTGTTAGCTTCTAGCTGATACTGAAGGAAGATGGCAGGCAGTATAAGGTGAAAAGGCAACAAAAGCTCTTGCTCAAAACTTGCTTATAATGGGAACATGAGGAATTTCACTAGTTGTTGAAATTTAAGCCATCTCTACACTTATGTAAGTCCTGCAGACATTTCTTTACTGATACATCCACATTTGTTCAAGAGGAAAAAGTACAAGTAAAAATACTAACACTTTGTCCATCTCATTGCTTCTGATGCATATTTTTTGTTAATTTATTAAAAAATAACCAGCAATCATTGGCATGTACTTTTTGAATCCCAGAAAAATAGACTGCAATTTTCTTCTTTTTGTTTAAAAACAAACAACAAAACCCCAAACCAAAAAATAAATGCAGTTTGAAGATTTTTATACAAATTATATTCAGAATATATGACTTAGAATATTAGTACTAAAAATTTCTCATTACTATTTTATATTACAATACGTTATCAGCATACATAAAACTAGAGCATTGTTTTTTTCCTGATATATTCCTGAGGATATGTAAATTTGGTTCAATGGCAGTACTTCTTGCAATTTTCAGTATTTTACCTGCCAATTTTAAGTGTCAAAAGAGGAGAAAGCTTTTTCTAGAACTAAGAGATTATTTGAATCCATATTAGAAATAATTCTCAAAATGAAATGTATTGTCTATATCTAAAACTTCTTCCTTAGTGTAACTTGAATTTACAATTGTTGACAGTGACAGATTAGTTAATCTACAAATGCTTCTTTGTTTTCTATTTACTTTCCAACTGTGCAAAATGTATTGCCTTTTTACTACTTGTTGTCTCTTGATGGTATCTTTTAAATTTTTATTTTAAACTCCACAAGCTCATATATCATTTTTTACCTTCTTATCACTTTTGCTTTTCACTGTCTGGTTTGTCCTTCATTGGCTTGGCCTTCCAATACTGTACCTCGTGCTTTTGAAGGCTACAGAAACTTGAGGAAAGCAGTCAAGAAGAAAGAAGGTTGGAATATTTCCCAGGTTTTTAATTACCTGTCATTTAAATTAACTGGTTGTCATACATGAAAAGAAGTTGGGCAGATTCATAGGTACTTCAAGAGTAGTTAATTTGACTCTTCAAATTTCTTTCCTGTGTTTTGACTTTCAACAAGTGTTTTAACTGGAAGAAACCTCTGTTGTGGAATTGAGGTTGACTCTGGGATTGCACAGTGTTGAGCAAGTGTGTTTGGGGAGGTGGTGCCTTTGGGAATTGCTACAGAATTAAGTAACTTTCTTTCTTGCATGGCTTGTATGGAACAAAAGGCAGGAGGAAGGCGCAGTAGCTCATATGGTATGAAATGTATAGCAGGCAGTATACGACAATAATTTTGGCATGTGAGATCAAGAAGGTTTTGGACCTTCACACCTCAGTTAAGTCTGCTGCTTTTATTTTTGAAAGCATGTGACTGAATCCTTGACCATTCCTTCCGTTCAGTTTCAGCCAAAGCAGTAGATAAAGTAGTTATTCATAGAGAGCAGCTAAGTTGAGGGCTCTAAAAAGAGAAATATACTGTCATTAAAAATTAAGGTAACAGAGCTTTTATTTTTCAGCTGTCTACTTCAATCCAAAAAACCCTCACTGAATTCATGCAGATGATGTGAATCCACAGATCAGTAGCACACAAATTAAGCAGTACAGTTCTGCCTGGGAGAGCTGCTGGCTCTCCTTCCTCCTGTCTCTCCCCTTTATTAGGCAGAACACAAATTCTCTGTAGTGGTGAGCTCCATGCTGTGTGCAGGCAGAAGGGAAACTGGGGATTTGCCTCAATCTACATGAAGATTGCAGCTAAGATCTGTTATCATTTAGGCTTATTAACCAACATAAACCAGAACATGTTGTGGGCTGAGTGAGATGAGAATCTGTGGAAATGAGATTGTGTGGCTCAGTCAGTGTTCCCTGTTTGGCATTTTTTTTCTGTACAAATCTGGTTAGGCGTTTTACTTCCAGCCTCCCCGGCTGCTGCGTGGATTCAGATGGTCCAAGCAAAATCTTTCTGCCTTGCGCAAGGCCAGCTGTAGCTGGGTTCGGTTTCACTGGTGATGAGTGGGGCAGAAGGAACCAGTTAGCACTGAACAGGTTAAAAAATAGTATAACAAAAAATCGTGTGTGCACAGAAGCACTGTGTTACTTGCGCTCTTCAGAGTAGAGCTCTGTTTTAAAGTTGGCTTTTAGGTGTCACTTGCCAAATTATAGTGGGTCAAACCTACTGAACATTTCTTGTCACTGCACTGAGTATTGGATTTGTCTAAGAGTTAGACCTCGAGTCTGAGCTCCTTTTGGTGTCAGTGGAGGAAGATGTGCATTTCTAGTTACCCTGCATGATCTGTGACAGCACATAACTCGCCAAACTTCTATGCAGCTGAAGTTAGGTGAGGTGGATTCCACATTATGCAATCCTAACCATGTTTTTTCGTTATTACCCCCTATGGTGTCTAGCCCTGTTGTATCACGATTTCCCATCTATTGGGGATGGTTTGGGTTTTGCACATGTAGCGCCAGAAGGACTGACATTTGGTCYGTGACAATTTGCAGAGTGCCATTGATTTTTTGAGTGTTACATTTGCATGTGATGTCTCAAATGTGCACTTAAAAAAGTTAAAACTCGTCCTAATGGCTAATACACCAAACCTTTAAAACAAAACCAAAAAAACCCTGCTGTAATTTGCATAAGCCATCACTACAGTTCAAGTTGTCAAGAGAGGAAAGAATATAGAGATACTTGACTTTTAAATAAGTTTTGAACCATAGTCTGAAAAACAAAAGCATGGAAATATACTAAAATGTAATCTTAATAGTTGGGAAAAGTTTCTTTTTGAGACGGACAGTCCTATTGCAAAAATTCAGTATTTCTTGACTCTTGTTGTTGTTGTATCAATGCCTATTTTGAGCATTCCCTTGATACCAAAGTAGATAACTGATCAAAAAAAGTAGTTATAGTATGATAAATTAGGATATTGTTTAAGGCTTACACATAAATTTTCAGATGATTGTAAGCACAGTAGGCTCTGTTGTAGCTTGAGAGTGTAGTAATACCTGTAATGTATGTTGTACCTGCACACAGTGTTTGTTCTTTGTTTTGTAAAAGCTATTCTGGGTACACTGCAACTTCCATGCAAAATGATTACTGCTGTAGTATATGAAGATGTGTATTCTGATTGTCCTAGTTGTGCAATATGCCTTAAAACAATGTGCTAATCATTAATATTATTTTGCAAGCTAAGATTAAGAGTAATTAAGCATTATTTTATTATCTGTGGGAGATTGGAAGTTGTGTTTTACCCATGCCCAACACCTGTACCTTTGTCTAACTACACTTTGGTTTTCATCTTTATTTGGAATTTCAACTTATTGGTTTGGGGGATGGGAAGCACATGCCATTTCAGTTTATGAATATTTTGTGTCTGTGCCTCTTCTGCTAGTGTTAAAGAGGATAATGCAGATAACGAGCAGGAGAAGAGAGACGAAAAAGGCACTTCAGAGAGAGACAATAATGAATTGGAAGCAGTAAGTATTTATAAGTGTTTGGTTTATTTGTTCTTTGTCTGTTTAAAGACTTACAAGGTTATAGAAAGAAAATTAGGAATGGGTCAGGTGAATACTGTGGCTTCACAGTGATAGTCACAAGTGATTGGGGGATGGAAAAGTGTGGGTGTGCTTCAACATCTTTCTATTTTGTACATTTTGTAGGAGGAAATTCAGGAAGTAAGTGATCATGAGGATGAAGATGAGGAGGAGGAGGAGGAGGAGGATGACATGGAAGTTGTCGAAAGCTCAGATGAATCCGATTCTGACTCTGATGAAAAAGGTGATGTCAGTGCAATATTCTGTAGAATTTTACAAATACTATCTGTCATTTCTTGGGTTTTGGTAGGCAAGATAGCATGTTGTCAACCCACTGTCCATAATTCTCTGTGGATTGCATATCCAGTGACTTCTGTTATGGTTATGGTGCTAAAACATGTAATAGACATCCGACCAAGTGTCCCTGTACTGGCTTTAAAATTGACCAGAGGCCATCAGGTGTTTGATAATGCATTTCTTCCTTAGTTAGAATATCCAAAGTGTAAGGCTTAAGTACTGGGTTATTTTTATGTCTCAGGGCTAATCACCAAGGTGATAGCTCTCATTCAGCTAATTTGGAAATGGGTAGAATTTAATTTTGAAAGGCTAGAAGTCCATCAGCCTTCCTCATTTTCAGAGGCTGTGGCTTTAGGTAGAAGCATCAACAGCTGGCTTAGATGTGGCATGCAAATTAGTACTGCTAGAGTCAGAGACAGCATCACCAGCAATTCTCTCATGTGAGTCGGGCCAAACGGGCAAACCAAGTCTCTTCGTTCCTTCTTGCTTGAGAGTTGCACAAACTATTAGCAGGAGTTGCAGAACTTGGGAAAAAAGTAATCCTCAACTGACGTCTTTATTCTGGAGCACATGATCTTAAACCAAAAAAGGACCTAATTGACTAAAGAAATTAATTAAACTTCTATAAATTTAGCATGTGGGTTAGTCCTTTTTCCTTACTTTTTCCTCCTACTTTTCTCATTCCCTTCACCATTCCACTTCCATGATTGAGGTGGCTCCTTTCTTCTCAGAATTTTGGCTGTATCTTTCTAAGAGCTAGAGAAGGGAAGGTCTCCCCTTGGAGTCTGCCAGCAGTCAAATTTTCCTTTTATAACCTGCTGGGTTTATGAATGACAGTATTCTCCAGCCCTGAGGTGTGACTGAAGTCTTACAGCCTTTTGTATGGGGAAGGACAGATTGCTGATGTTGAGATTTAAATGTGAGTAATTACAACATACGGGCAACTGTCATCCAATGAGAGATATCTTTCCCTACCTCTTTTCCAGTTCTAGGATGGAGAGTGTTTAAGGAGGAGACTTTATCGTGAATTGCTTTCTGCATTGTGCTTTGTGTAGAACTCTCCTATGCACAATTTACATGTCAGGAAATGATCCGAACGTTGCAGGGGGTATTTATGTGATCCTCGCTGTTACTTTAACAGGAGTCTTAATTTTTAATTACTCAAATCTTCTTATTTTAGAAAATTATCAAGCTGACTTGGCAAATATCACCTGTGAAATAGCCATTAAGCAGAAACTGATAGATGAGCTAGAGAACAGCCAGCGAAGGTTGCAAACACTGAAAAAACAATATGAAGAGAAACTAATGATGCTACAACATAAAATTCGAGACACTCAGCTTGAAAGAGATCAGGTTCTTCAAAACTTGGGTAAGAAGTACACAATCATTTAAATCTAGATGTGTAAGATATTCAAGTGGAATTGTTTGCTACTTCCCTCACTTCCTTTCTCAAATGTGATAAGAAATTGCAGAAAACAGAAATACGTTTGTACCCATAATACCATTGAATCATACTTTACTCATTCTAGTTTCTACCATAATTGAGAGAGATTTTTTAAAAAAGATACTGCTACTGACAGGTATTTGATTTGGTTGAATAAGCATTTTCAGTTTTCTAGGACCTCTCATTTTAACATAGTCCTTGAGATAGTTCCTGAATTAAAAGTTCCTTCCTGCTCCTTCCTCCTCCCTTTCTTTTCATTTGCATAAAAATAAGAACTAGGATCAGTGGCCTTTCAGAGATGTTCTACTGACCAAATTTTTTTGAATATGTAATAGTATTGAGATGAAAAACTAACTCTGACTCAGAAGTCCTAAGCCACAAATAGTTGAACTTTGGGAGAGTACTGGGGGAAGTGTTTTGTTTGTTTGTTTCTTTTTAAAAATATACTATATACGTGTTAGGGTTACATACTTTATATGCTTTTGCTGTTCCTTTATTCTTCCTTAGACCTTCCCTTTTGATCAGTGCCAGAAAAAAGGGATACTAGGCTTGATGGCTCTTTGGACTGTTGTTATGATCTTGTGCACATGTGTGAATAAGCATGTGTATATCTGTCTTCAGGTGCTCAAATATTTGTTGTCTAGTGCAAAGAAATCAGAAGGAAAGTGTTAATACTTGATCTCTTATCCAAGAATGCATACAAGGTGAAAAGTTCAAAGCAGTGCACGTGACAGGAGCTAGAGACAAATTAAATTTTTCAAAGATATTGCAGATAATGCTAAAAGCAGAGGAAGCAGTCATCTGCTGTGGCTGGCTAAGCGAAAATATCCTGAACAAAAGCAGATTAAGAATTCCCTTTTGCTCTAGGTTCTGTAGAGACGTATTCAGAAGAAAAGGCAAAAAAAATCAAGTCAGAATATGAAAAGAAACTCCAAGCCATGAATAAAGAACTGCAGAGACTCCAAACAGCACAAAAAGAACATGCACGATTGCTTAAAAATCAGTCTCAATATGAAAAGCAGCTGAAGAAACTGCAGCAGGAGGTGACAGAGATGAAGAAAACCAAGGTATATGTCAGTATATTGAAGTGTTGTACAATGAGCGTTTACTGAAAAAGTGGGTTGAAATCTCCTGTGCATTTATCTACCAGATAACTCTGTTCTTGCTGTCAGCTGCTTGAAAGTCTGAAAACAGAAAAGATATGAAGACTAGGCTATTCCTGGGGGAGAGGGCTGGCTTTTAGGTTTAATGAACAGAAATTATGGTATCAAACATGGAGAAGCTTGCACTGCTTATTAGCTGTTGTTCAGCACTGGGTGAAGAAGACACATTAGATGGAGGAGGTAAGTTGCTAAAATGTAGTACACTGGAAGATGGCAACTTGAAGAAGAAACTCTATATAAGTGGGGGCAGGGAACAGCACTTCCATGTAAACAGCTTTTCTAAGTGATGATCTCTTTACAGGTTCGCTTGATGAAACAAATGAAAGAAGAGCAGGAGAAAGCTAGAATGACTGAATCAAGAAGAAATAGAGAGATTGCACAGCTTAAAAAGGAGCAACGCAAACGAGAGGTGATTTGACAGATAAAGAACTTTCATTTGGAACAAGCGTCTATCATTATGATGTGCATCTGCTTGCAGGCACACACCATGTGTATATGCATTCACTGAGGCAGGCATGTGCCTGTATATTTTCACCAGTCAAAATGCACATAATTTGGTTTGACTTCTATGATAACTCAGTTCCTAGCTTCAGGTGATAAGTGCAACAGAAAATAGAAAGCTTATTGAATATGTATATTGGTATTATTTTATTAGTGAATCTTCACAAAACTGTTGCTACCACCTTGCTTGCATGCAAGTATTCTTTTTGATAGAGAATTGATATAGTGAAACACTTATTTTCATTCTGCACTAGAAAGAGCAAGAAACAATTGTGACTTGACCACTTCATGTCACAACAGTTTTGCAAACTTGTATTAGTGTGTAAAGGTCTTTTTTTATACAATACAGCCCTTGTGGCAGATAATGGAAAAAATATCATGTGCTGCTTGTATTTTTCACAGCATCAGCTCAAGCTTCTGGAAGCTCAGAAAAGAAATCAAGAAGTTATCTTACGTCGCAAAACTGAAGAGGTATTGTGGTAAAACAGTAGTGCATCTTTGAAAACAGAATGATACTGTATTGCTGTAACTTAGAACGCAGTTTTGGGGAGAGGTAACTGTGTCTTTGCACTCTGTTTCAGGTTACAGCCCTTCGTCGGCAAGTAAGGCCTCTGTCTGATAAAGTGGCAGGAAAAGTAAGTCGAAAGCTGAGTCTGCCTGAGCACCCTATACAGGAAGCAAGTTCTAGCTCATCAGTTGAGCACGATGGTTCAAGAACAGCAGCACAGCAGAAGATGAGAATTCCTGTTGCAAGGGTTCAAGCATTATCTGTAACTGCAACAAATGGAACAGGGTAAGGATCAAAACTGTTTAGTACTGTCTTATGAGAACTGAAAATTGCATGGACTTTCTAGCAGATAATGTTGTGATGATACATATTGCAATATTGTTGCAGTATGTTATTTTTCAAACTGCTGCCATGTAATGCTCATAAAATGGGCATTTTACCATTATCAAATGCAATTTGAGTTTTGTGGGTTTAAGACAGTGTGGAATAATATAAAATGGCATTAAAGGACAAGTCAAATTAAGAAACCCCAAAATTTCAAAATTCAGTTAATCTGTTCTTAAAGAGAAATGCCCTTGGTGGTCCAATGCCTGCAGTGTTCTTAAGTACAAAGAAAAACTTGTTGGAAAACACAATTTAATGTATTAGGCTTATTGGTGATCTTCCGCTGTGGTTTGAAGCAGATCTCCTTGTTAAATAAGGACAAATCTTAGGTGGTGGTGCATCATACAAGATGCCCCAGTGTTTGATACCTGTTTTTCAAATGCAATATATTAGAGCGCAGCAGAGTTCAGGGCTGGGTGCAGGTAGCTGTCTGGTGCAATGAAAAACTGCAAGAAATTCTGCAAGAAATTTTTAAGTTGTCAGTGAAAAATATTCTGGCCTGATCATTTCGACATTCAAATGTGCAACTGGACTACTTTAGACTTAGCTGTATGTTTCTCTTGAATTTATCACAGAAAGAAGTATCAGCGGAAAGCAGTGACAAGCAGAGTTTACTCCTCAAAGGCAGCCAGGATGAAGTGGCAGTTACTTGAACGCAGAGTGACTGATATCATTATGCAGAGGATGACCATTTCCAATATGGAGGCAGATATGAACAGATTACTTACGGTGGGTGATCTACTGTGCACTGTTGGCTGTATCATCATATTAAATAAAGAGAGAGCAGTGCATTTACGTTTGCTGTAAATGAATTGCTGTGGTGGTGGCATAGGCAAAGTGACTTGGAATCCATTGCAGTCAATGAAGACGCTGTTAACAACTCCAGTAAGCATTTGGACCATGGGATTGCTGTGCTTAGTAAGAAATAAAAAGCACATTAATGGGATCATGTGCAAATATATTAATATATTCACCTGTATAACTTCTTCCTGTAGAAATCATGATATGTTAGTTAAAGTATAACAAGAAAAGGAAAACAAAACAAAAAGGTGCTTAAATGCCCTAAGTGTTTACTAATTCCTTTTTATGTAATATTATGTCTTTGGGGAAAATAGCAACGTGAAGAACTTACAAAAAGAAGAGAAAAGCTTTCAAAGAAACGGGAGAAGCTCATCAAGGATGGGGGTGGCAGTGAAGCAGATAGAAATGTCCAAAACATAAATGAAGAGATGGAATCACTAACTGCAAATATAGACTACATTAATGACAGCATTTCTGACTGCCAAGCAAACATTATGCAAATGGAAGAAGCAAAGGTAGGTTGAATATTAATGCAAAAATGGTAAAATGGAGAAAAGAAAACACAACTGTGTTAGCCTTGAAAATGTTCTCATTTAGAAATGAATTTTGTTTTGGCTGTATAATTATTGAACCAGGAAGTGAAAATTGGTGAAAACTTTGGTGAAGTTTGAAATGAAGAGTGTTTGTACAACTGAACTTTCAGATCTCAGTTTTAGTGTCAATAGTGTAATGCAAGTTAAGATTGCAAAGCATTTAAATGTCAAAACTGATGCTTTCTATTCTGCTGGCATTAAATTAATATAAGTCTTGGCACTGAAGGCTAACAGCTTGAATTCTCTTCCTGCATCTGTTGATATGCTGCCACTCCCTTGTATTGTTTTTGTATACTTTAAATATATTTAAATATTTTTGTATGTGAGAATTTATGTAAATTCTTTATATTGCATTTTAGAATATTTTCAATTATGAAACAGTGGCTTTCTATAAGTAAAGAGCCTTTTCATGCCAAGTTGCTTGTTTAGGGTTGACTTTTCAAATAGAAAATTTCCTTTTGCTAAATTACTATTACGATTGATGTAGAAATTTGAATATTACCAAAAGCAGTGAAATCCAAATGTGAAAACTCTTATAATGCGCATCATACCTTACATGATCTAGCAGGAAGAATCCACCACATACAATCTCCTAGGTCTCTTGGCACATGGTAGCATGAAATCTGAACTGTAATACTTATCAATATGTTTATATGGCAGTGCTTGAGTTCTCCCTCTCCCCCCTTGGGCTAATCTGTGCTTTAATGCATGTTACATTGCCAGCAGCTTCTACTATTTTACTCATATCAGGGTTTCGTGAATTTTTAACAGCATAGTGCAAGGTTACAGGACTTTACCAGTAAAGAAGTAATGAACACAAAAGGCTTAATAATTCTTAAGGGTACCAGAGTGCTTAATACTGACTGGGAATAATCGGAAGAAAAATGAGGAAAAGACTAGGTGAAGTCTTCAGATGCATGAAGGCTGCAGAGAGTGAAGAAATGCACTCATTTCTGCATCCACTGTGAATAGCTCAGCTTGTAGAAAGAAGGGGTCTGTGTTGGAGATTGGTAAGAACTTTCTGATAGGAAAGGAACTGAAGYGCTGGAAGAGACTGGGAAGGCTGCAGAGTCTGTACTGTGAGGTGTTTGGGGATAGTTTGGAAAAGAAATCTTTCAGGCATGGTTTAGAGGTACCAAGGGGATGAACTGGGTGATATTGCAGCATCTTCACTGTTTGTGTTTTCTATGATTACTGTAATGATTTAAAAAAAAACCAAAAAACAAAAAAAACCAAAAAACATTTTTCACAATCTGACTGTTTTTATTGTTGCACATGTAGGAAGAAGGAGAGACCTTGGATGTAACAGCAGTGATTAACGCTTGCACTTTGACAGAAGCTCGGTATTTGCTTGATCACTTCCTCACGATGGGTATCAATAAGGTAATGCATTAAGTGAAATATGTGTGTGCCAGGACTATGCCATGTACCAGAGGCAAAGCTGTACTGACATAAAGACTGACTAATGTGCATTAGACAAAGCGAAGCTGGTCAACGCTACTGAGTCACGCTGGTTCTCAGTGTGAAGGCCCTTGAGATCCATTGTCCCCTTCAACCTTTTGCCCATTTTTCAACCCCCAGTAGAGCCTACTTCACTGTACTAATTTCCTCATGTTGTTCCTATAAAAGCACTAGCTGTTCGTAATCAAATAACTCTCTTTCTATGTTTTTCAACAAGGTCCTAAAGAATGCTCAGGATCTTTTTTTTTTTTTTTTTTTTTTTTTTTTTTTTTTTTTTTTNTTTTTTTTTTTTTAAAAGACTGGCTCAGCCACTTCCTTAAAAATATGAACCTTTAAAAAAATTTGTTTTAAGGTATATATTGATGCGTGGCATACTTTAGTCAGACTTCTACTTTTAAGTAGAGCAATAAAGGCTTTTTCTGAAAGACTTGGGGAGTAATATTTTCAAAATGAGTATTTGGCAGTTTATAACCCTGTGCACACAGGTATCGTATGCTCTTCCTGCTGCTTTTCTTTCTGTTTGGAGGCCATACTCAGTGTCATTGAATCAAATGAAAGATTTCAAGGCTATTGAAATGGGCTTTGGGTCAGTTCCACTGACCAATTCTCTGTTCTTTTTTTGCGTTCTTGATTCATCACTATGCAGGTAATCAAAAAAGTTTGTGGTGGGTTTCTTTTGTTTGTTTGGGGTTTTTTTGGTTTTGTTTTGTTTTGTTTTTAAAAAAAAAGGAAAATTCCCACAATCACATTGGCTTCTGCAAATTTCAGTCTTGATTTTTTTCAGGCCTTGAGTGGGTTGAATGGATACCTGATTCCTTGCAGCAGAGTTAATGAGAGAAGTGCCGCTGACTTACTCTGTTAACAATTTCTCCTTATCATGATAAAAAGCTCCATTATGTGAGGGTGTTTCTCCTCTTTCTGATAAGTAATTATTGTGTAGAAAAACTGAAGGTACATTTTCTTGCAAAATTGGTCATGCCTGCTGTCTATTCTGTTGTTTGTTTCCATGTGCAAAATGTGCCTATTGATAACGTTGTTTTAGTTCATGATAAAATCAGAATCTAATGTGTAAGTCCATAGTACTACACTTCTTTCTCAAGTGCTAGCACTCAAAGTCCTCTGTTATCCTACAAGTCTTTGAGAAGATGTGTTGTACCTTCATTTTTTCCCTACTGTTTCTTCTATTTGGAAACCATTCTCTGTAAATTTCCTTGGCTACATTTTCTACAACTAAAAAATTCCCACTAATCCATGGGTCTAGGGAATTTCCCTTAGAATGGATTCTCTCTTAAGTTAGGTCATGGGATCTTTCAGCAGAAGCTGAAARTTCTCTGGGTGATTCTGCGTGAAAGATTACTGTTCTGGGGTTGGTGTTTGGTTGGGTTGTTGGGTTTTTTTTTTGGTTGTTTTTTTTTTCCCTCTGTTGTTTGTTATAGAGTATCATAGGTAATAATTAAAAAAAAAAAAAAAAGTACTTATTTGTGAAAAATGGAGGTGTTGATTTTTCAGATGCTTGCTACTCTTAAATGCAAAGAATCTATGAATTGTACTTGGGAGTCACATCCAACTTAGCCACTAGATGCATATTTGCAAGGCAGAGTCTGAGGAACACAAGTTAAGTGAATGCTTAATGAGTCCTTTTAAAAGGAAATTAAAAAAAAAAAAAAAAAAAAAAAAGACCTTTAGTTGACGCCTGATCTTTAGGATGTGAGAGGAAGGTTACAATGTACACGTTGTTTGTAGTTTTTAAAAAGTTTTGGCAATTCTCATTTTGTAACAAAAGAGTTGTGATAAAACATTTGTCATCTTTTTCTTTTTTCTCTCTCCTAGGGTCTCCAAGCAGCTCAGAAAGAAGCTCAGATTAAAGTTCTTGAGGGACGCCTGAAGCAGACAGAAATTACTAGTGCTACTCAAAACCAACTGCTGTTTCATATGCTAAAAGAAAAAGCTGAGTTAAACCCTGAACTTGATGCTTTGCTGGGTCATGCTTTGCAAGGTAATTTTGTCATCTTGTATTCTGAATAGTCAGCTGCATGTCATGTTTGCCTTTCATGCATGCTGTACTGGGCATTCTAGGCTATTTCTTTTCTGAATAGATGCTGTATTTTAACATCTTATACTTAAACTCTATTTCACAATTGATGTGCATGTATGTCATTGTTAAGTATATCCCCTCGGCAGTGAAATGTAGGAAATAAAGAAGTTTTTTTTTATTGAGACTTTTTAAATTCAAATAATCTGCTTGTTATTTTTACAAAAGACTAAGCATTTACCATTTGATATGATTTTAACTTCTGAATGTGAAATTCTAAATATGCAGTCCTGTTCAATCATCATATGTTAGTGATTTTGAAAGTGGCATCGTATGTCTGTTACGGCATCTATTCTACTTCTCATGAGATGACATTAAGAAAAATTTAGAATACATTTGGGTATTTTTGTTTTATTTCTTTTTATAAATGGATATGTTTTGATTGGAGTGTTGCTTTTGTTTCCTTGTTGCTGTTATTTACACAGACCTAGATAGCATACCATTGGGTAAGTATGTTTAGCTTTCTGTGTACTGTACAGCTGCATGAGCTACTAATTCATTCATGTTCACTAACTGGTGCATCTTAGAATTTGTGAGTTTGTGAAGTTTGCATGAACTATTCTGTAAATGTACTCATTATGATGAGCTTACAGAGCATTTCTTCCTTTCTGAAACCACCCATAGCCCTCATGTTAGTTAGATTTGTCACATAAGAAGTGAACATAGTAAGCAGAGCTGTATTTCAAATTTGTGACTTACTGCTTACAAACCTATAGTATGTTCAGACTACATAAAGCTATTTGGTGATACACTACTGCTGTAGCTGTGACAAATTCTACTTATCTTTTTAGATCTGAAAAAAAGTAATTCTTAACATGCAGGTCATTTTTAACCTTTTGCAGATAGCTTATTTTGTAATGTAAATATTTTACAGAATGCAGATTATATCTCACTTTTTCAATTGGGTTTAGTTACTGACTTCACTGATTTTGAGGAGATGAGTCTGTTGTTGTTGTTGCTTTTAAATGATTCCCAAATAAATTACGCTTTTCTCCCCTCCCTTGCTTCTAGCCACAAAACTTGAAAAAAATATTCCTGATGTCAGTAACAATTCCTTTTGTATTGTCTTGTATTACTTCTAATCCCATTATGGTGTCCTGTGCTAGTTTGCATAGGCATCTGAAACATTTCAAAAGCCTGAAAGAGACTGCCTGAAATTGTATAGATCATTATCTGGT
This sequence comes from Phoebastria nigripes, assembly GCA_035582835.1. Lineage (NCBI taxonomy): Eukaryota > Metazoa > Chordata > Aves > Procellariiformes > Diomedeidae > Phoebastria > Phoebastria nigripes. The sequence continues at coordinate 1,216,402 of JAYKAV010001456.1, read as the reverse complement.
GTAAACTGGTGAGAACTTTGCTAGCTTCCTGACAGGTGACACTTGAAGATCTGTGTCAGGGCATCCTGCTGCATACGGCCAGTATTTATTCAGGAACCTCAGTGGTTATTAATATCATAGTGTATCTAAAATAGGCCCTTAATATGTGTGCATGTGTGTGTGTTCACCCCTGTTGGAGTGCTTCTCCAGCCAGGAAGTTAGTATTGCATTTTCTTTAGCTCTGGACAGGCTTTTACTTATTAACAGCATCTGGAGCAGTGAAAAGACACTTGTTAAATGCATTGGAACAGAAGCTCTATTGTGAAAACTTTTGTAGAGTGTATCTCATTAAAGAAGCTTTTTAACACTTTGCAAGCATGAACTGAGGCTTTTAAAACACCTAAGCCACTCAGGACTATGCTAACACTTTATAGGAAGGAAACTTCACTGTGGGTGTATCTTGGCTGAATATGCTGTACTAACCTGAAATCCACACTGTTGATAGTCTGTGTTTTGTAGATCACTAGTGGCTAAATCTTTTGAGCTGGAGTTCAGACACTGTTGTAGTGAGGCTTCGAGGCTGGGACTGCCAGATGGTCAGCAGGGACTCTGTTGGTACAGGGGCTCCCTGGTAGCCTGACATGATTCCCAGAGGTGGAAGTGATTGGTGGTAGCAGATCCTGAGACCAATTTCACCAGGCTGCCTGACAGCTCAGTGGCAGTACCCAGCCAACCCCATCCCAAGCAGAGGAGTTGCGCTTCCAGGGTGCTTGTGAACCATTCCCTTGATGCCTACTTTCAGCTCCGGTATCTTCAAAAGTTCTTAGCCATTTGAATACACTTGCCTTGAAGTTTGGGCATTCCCCAGTGTAGTTGTGCACCTACGTTCAAGTGTAGACTTAAGAAAAGGGTTCAGTCTGCAGAAAAGTACATCACAGGCTCAGGTTTTGACCCTCAGAATGGGTTTTGAATGCACAACTGCCTTTTTTGTGGATGAACCAGCTGCCATTCACTATCCCATCTGCTCTTGTGAAGAGTTAACACGACCATGAAGTTGAGTCCTGAAGTGTTGCTGGAGTGAGTCCTTTCTGAAGAATCGGAGGAGCTGCTTTTCCTTCCCACCTGTGACATTTGGACGTTCATGGATGTGACTCAGAGCCATGTATATGCAGATCTTGAGAGGGCTGGTCAAACATCATTTCCTCTGGATGAACCGTGCTGGTGTGCTGCATTGTACTGGTACTCTACAGTTGCCTCTGCATGAGGATGAAGACAAGTCATCAGAAAAGCTCTTCATTGTTCTATAATCATTGGTTTATTAGCAGTCATCTCAGCTGCTCCTCGCAAGCAGGACTGCCTTCATTAACTTTATTGCTCCTTTCATCTCTTCTCGCCCAGGACTTCTTGCAGAATCTTGCTCTTCTGCCTTTTCTCATTTCTTTTTGTTGATTCTGTGTGCTGGTTTCTACCTGGGGCTTCCTGCAGTCTTCCTGTGCTGAATTGCAGACAAACTGAAGATAAATATCAATACATGTCAGGTCACATGAGTGTGAGCCTACAAATAAAATCCCATCTTTTGTGGCCATCCCACACTTTCTACTTTGCTACCTGTAAAAGCTGATTGCAAGTCCTTTATGAGAAGGGGATGAAGTAACATCACCCTAATATGAATCTTATATTCTAAAAAAATGCATTTATTTTATTGATCCTGCTTTTGTGCCTTGCTAGAAGGAGCAGTACTCTAGATCCCCTCTTCTGCAGAAGACATAGAATAATAACGTGTATAGAAAAGGTTTAATGTGGGCTCAAATCCAGGATCGAACAAAAAAGAAAGTTCAGAGTGCTATTCCCGTGACTCTGCTTTCTTTATAATATTGTTGTATTTCTGATAATTAAGGTTACATTGTTAAAACTAATACAGCAGTGGAGTACCTCTGAAGTGCATTGTTGGTGTTGGTGCTAGATTGATGTATGGTTTTGCCTTTTTCAGTAAACATTTTTAGATGTAGCATACACAAGAAGGCAGCATTTTCCTTTTCTTTTCTTCATTCCTTCTCAGAATTCAACTGGAAACTATCTTTCCTCCCTTTCTCCAAAGCATGAACTTGCACTTAAAACATATACATGGGCAAACCTATTTTAATATGGGTACCAAATATATTGGTTCTATGCATTACAAATGGTATCTGCTTTATGGCAGAAATTAAGTAAATAAACTTAAAGCGTCTCTAATAATGAAAAAGAGATATAATGGAATGTCATTAGAAGGTTATTTAATCCTTAAAATTTCATGAGTATGTTCAAAAATAAGGGACTTAGCTTGCAGGAATGTATTACCTATGTCCTTAAACTATGCTTAAAATGTATTATTAGAATAATACGCAAGTTAGGGGATTTGGTTTCCCAACAGTTTGGAATTGATTGTACATATGCCCTGGACTGGTTGTCTCAGCTTAATGTTTTGCACCGTTTGCATGCAGACATGTTAATCTGATGTTTGACAGTGTTAGTGTGACATGCATGCAGGTTTTGTCTTTTGTGGACAGGTTTGTGTACCAGTTTTACTTCAATAGCACTTCTACTGAACAGCTTAATATTGCAATTAACTTTGATAAAATTAATGTCTTTTTAGGAAGCAGTTCTATAGTATTAAATGGTGGCATCATCCTGTTTTGAAACCTAAATACTTATATACTAATAGAGTGCTTGCTCTTGTCAGCCCGAATGGTGCCATTCTATATTAGCTGAGGCTGAGCCTCAGCTCACTAGCTAGTTAAAAATACAATTTTTTTTTTTTTTTTCATTATAACCAGGCTGATTCTGTCTTAGAGCAAGAAGATTACAAAAAAAGAGGAGGAAGAGACATCCTTACTGTCCATTGATTTAAATGTTGTCCCTTCCATGTCTGGCAGTTAATTTCCTTTGCTTTATCTTCTTTCTTCCACATTTCCTTTTAAAACTTATTTCTGGTTTTCTGTCATCCCTGTTGCTCTGCTACAATAGGTAGAGGACCACATTTGGCACAGTATGCCTAGGTGTATGATTTATTTAGATTGTATGAAAAAACTTAGTTTAGATACCAGGAAAATTCAATGGGGACTAGCTAGCAAATAGTCAAGATATTTTGAAAATCCATGCCTTTTGTATGCTGTTCATCTACATTCAACATTGTCTGAACTGTTTTGTATAGCACTTAAAAACCACACGTCTGTCTAGACGGACAGACTAACATTACTCTTTTGGAAATTTTCTAGAAAATTTGGAAGATAGTACTGATGAGGATGCCCCATTGCATAGTCCTGGGACAGAAGGAAGGTGAGCAATCTTTGTTAACAGGTAACTGGATCTGGTTCTAGAAAACTTACTGTCATTTCCTCTTTTTGAAACACATCCTGTATCCATTAGAAGATACCTCTGACATTGTTTTGTTACACTTTGCCCACCATTTCAGTAGAAAGAAGAATCAAATAAAAATACGCATTCTGGGAAAATATGACTGTTTTCTTTCTAACTGTGATGCAATTTCTCTTTTAGTTCATTATCTTCAGATCTTTTGAAGCTTTGTGGTGAAGTCAAACCCAAGAGCAAGGTAGGCTGTACAATGGCGATGATAATAATTCATCTACACGTCTTTTAAATGATTCTATGATTCTATAATAATTCATACATTAATGGCACCTTCTGGAGAATGCTCTTGCTTTGCTCTAGAGACGTTAATGAACAAAGACATGCAAARGGTGAACTGATGTACTGTTCATGTGATTTGTATGTAATGTGCTTTTGTGTGATACTCCTCTCTGAGAAGCAATGATAAAAATATACTTTTTCAATATTTTGTCGTTGAATTTTTACAGTTTCAGAAAGAGATACATTCTTCCAGTTAGTAGCACTCCAAGCTGGAGTAGATTTGCGGTTTAGTATTAGTTAGGCTGCAGTTTAATGTTAATGCCAGTGGGAACTGTGAGTATGCTTATTGTTTGCGATTTGCTTCTGTGGTCATAGAAATGTAAAGTAAGTTTATAAAATAAGTAGAAGTTTGACCTCCAGACTCTTAATTACAGTTGGCATTGGAAGAATATATCTAGGCTGGCTGCAGCTTAATATTAATGGCAGTGGGAACTGGTAACAAGTGCACTGATTGCGATTTTGCTTCTGTGCTCACAGGAGCATAAACCAAGTTTGCAAAGTAAATAGAAGCTTAGCCTCCACTCTTCTAACTGCAGTTGGCTTTGGAGGAATGTATCTAGGTAGGCTGTTGCATTATTGGTAGCGTTCATTGGTGTGCAGCTCTTTGGGCAGGTAAACTGAGTGAGTTTGGTCTGAAAATGTTGGCATAAAATAAACATGTCATTTTTGTAATGGCTCTGTTCAGACTGGACCTTTATCTTCCCCCGTGGCCTTTCTTTCCCTGAGGAATAGATCTTAATTTCACAGCATCATCACACCTAACATGTATGATCAGTTTTTTAAGAATGACTGTGTTGCATAAAGCTTGGCTCCTTTGTGAGGTTTTCTGTTGTTTTCAAATCGTTGAAATGCTGAGCGAATCTTAATTCATGTTGGCTTAAACTACTTTTGAAGTGACATAAACTAAGTAAGAAGCAGAATTTGTATATCAGAAGAAGCATCAGTGTAAGAAGTCAAGCCAATATAATTGTAGCTATTTAAATTTACACTTCGCTTTATTCCTCTCTGCTTTATAACGTTTCATTTGGATAAACCTTAGGAGAGTAATATTGTACTCCTGTAGTATTGGCAGGCACTTGTAGTTGGTTGAAAGGATATCCTTGGAAACTAGTTGTCAAATCAATGTTTCATGCTGTTGAATTTGACTTGCCGCCTCTGTAATCGTTGCCAAAGAGTAGAGGTGAGCTCCTTGATTTAGTTTCCAAAGGTAGTTGCCAAGTGATTGAGGGGGGTGCTAATTACCAGCTAATGATAAGCTTAAATGTAGCACTCGACACATACCATGAAATGTTTAAGTCGCAACTTGGTTTTTATTTGTCTCCAGGCCCGCCGGAGGACCACTACCCAGATGGAATTACTATATGCAGCCAGCAGCGATTTAGTCTCTGACATTAATGCTGCAGACTCTACTTTGGCTGGCCCTTTTGCATCAGTTGCAGAAACCCAGGAAAGTGGGACGGCTGCTGACACAAATGATACTTCTGCTAGGGACAGAGAGTCTATTCCCCCACCATCTGGCTTACCTTCTAAGATAGGCAGCATGTAAGTTTGGCCATGCTGTACTAATTATCCTTTGCTTTTAAAAAATGCATGTTGCCGATTTCTTTTAATCTATTATTTTAACTTTACAAAGGAGGTTGATATACTTGAAGCTTACTAAATAATACTGACAAAGCTCCTCCTTCTTTTCTACCATCACCACTCTAGAAAGTATAAATGCACCATTGTAAGTAACATGTTTCTTACTGAAGGTATAAGTTCTGTTAAGCTGCTTTGTCATAGTAAAATTATTGTAGCCTTGTTTCTAAGTAGTTGGAAAAATCCATGTAGTACCTTGGATACTTTGCTATATTAGTGCTATGGGAAATCCACATTCTAGGGAGCTAGGGAGAATCTGCTTAGAACAGCAGAGAGAGAAAAAAAAAAACCCACCCCAAAACCCAACCCAAAAACCTTATATAATGTAGTAATAGTATCTGTATATGGTCCTAACTATTAGGTAAAAATCTTTCTGTGAGTCATTTTGTGTGGACCATGCTTAAAGTGAAGAAGTCTATACAATAATAGAGCATGCAAGTGTAAAGTTGAAAGAAACATGTTGGATATTATGAATCCTCAAAAATCCTTTCTATTTGCAGGTTGCATTTACCTGCAGAACAGATTTACTAACTGAAAGTATTACTTGATGCCAAACAGAACTAAAAATATTATTTTTGTCATTTTACTTTGGGGCCAGCAGGTCTCTCTCACATGCACTCTCTTTTTTTCACTTGCTCTTGCTGTTCTTTTTATATCTACCAATATCACTTGGTTATTAGCCATTCACTGCTAGAGACCCTTTTCTTGGCTTTTTAGGTACTAGCTCCTATATTGCACAAACTCATGTGTAAACTGAATGCGCTTGCCACATTCAGTGATATGGAAAAACTGTGTCCCATAGCTATATTCATGTTACAGATTCTGGAATTAGGCATCTTTCACTATCCATCTGTCCTATTTGCATAATATTTTTGCAGCAGTCTCCATCTAATGTACATTTGCAATTTGTATTATTTTTACTATGTATTTCTAGCATCTGCTTGAGGTGGCAATCATGAACAGTAAAACACTGCTGACAGCAATTATTAACCCATGCTGATGGCTTCAGTGCATTTTACAAGTAGAATCTGCTTGGAAAGAATGCTCTTGGGGGTGAGGATAGGTGGAGAAACCCACTTGTTTCAGCAGTTAGTGTGAGATCACTAAAAACTTTTGAAGCTTCAAGATTTAAAACATCAAGTGTTATGACCTGGCATCCAAGACTCAGGTAATACCAACTTTTGCCTCACTCCATCTTCTAGAATGTATCCATTTGTGAAAGTGAGCCAGCAATGAGGCGAAACAGGATTTTCCAAAAACTGCATTCTGTACAGCATTGGAGAGTTACACGCTGTCAGTAAATCAATTCAATCAGCAGTAGRCCTCACATATATTTTGGTTTGTTATTGATCATGTTTTAGCAGATAAGTGATCAAAAATTCCCACAATCAGTCTGCAGTGACTTCCTCACTGTAATTGAGATGCTTTTTCAAAACTAGAACTCAGTATACTCTTTATACAGTATTTTTATTTTTGCTGGTCACTGGTCATTGTTGAAGAAAGGTTCTCTTTGTGAGCCATCTGGCCTTCCTATATGGGCCTGTAGTGCCATCATATCTCTTGTAATACAATACATTCTTCTGGAACAGTTTGTGGTCTTATCTGCAATAAACATTATCTCCCTTGTGCCACTTACTTAAGTGGCATTCAGGGATGTAGAAGCTTAACAGTGATACAAAATACACATTCTTGAAGCAACAGAAATTAGTTGTATGCTTAGGTGCAAATCTAGGTGTCTGTATATGTACAAACTGCTCCACTCTAGAAACCCCTCAGTTTTCTCAGATCTGTGGTGATTCAGAGAGGCACCTAAATGCACATGGGCAACAGTTAGTTTGGTTGGAATTGTGTTTACAAAGATGGCTAGTGCTGTTGTGCTTTGATATGCTCAACTCATCTACAGCAGCCTCTTCAGAGTAGAGTGGTCTCCTGTAGGTCTTGTGCCAGCTCTCTTCAGATGTCTGATATCCTGGGAAATCTAAAAGGGCACTGGAAACCTGTAATTAGGTGTGTGTCTTGCTCCTTTTCATTCAGGTCATTGACATCATGCACCTGTTTTTTACATCTAAGCTTAGGAAGCTCATTCGAGCAAGACTGCTGCATTTTTATAAYAACTGTATTTCCAGGCTTTCAAAAATAATTCATAATATGATCATGTTCTTTACACCTTCTGAGGATGTGCCGCTGTGGAGTCAAAGATGGAAGACTCAAGGGGCAGGTAGAGAGTGAGCAAGAGGGAGCTGCCTTCATGTCTGAGTGTGCAGGACGCGGGTGTGAGGCAGAGGAGCTTAGGTTCCAGTTTCTGGTGTGGTTTATTTAATCTCGTAGCTGCACAGTAGATACATAGGCAACCATGGCAGTGGAGACTATAACCCAAGTTTGTCATCCTTGCTGGAAGATCTAACTATCAGGTGGATCATATGATTTGCCTTGTGACACCAGGACTTTTGCATTCCTAAATGCATACTGGTCCAGCATAGAGAGGGAGGGAGTGTGTCCTGTTCCACCTCTTTTTATGTCCTTTGCAGAGTATGCCTAGAGGTAAGGGAGCCCAGCAGAGAAATGGGTGCTCTGGCCTTGAGGAGGGAATTGAACCCACCTTCTCCCCTTCTTTTTGTGTACTTTAACTGCTAGGCTTTTGTGCAAAACCAGACAGGTTATCACTTGTCCTCCTTTTCTTGTCTCTTGAAGACCCGCGGGGAGCTCTCGGGTCTGCATGCAACTCTTGGCACTAGGTCCTACAGGTAGGACCTTCACCTTCCGATTAGGGCTTGTGTTCAGTGTGCATGTGATCAGTTGAGACAGTCAGTCTCAGCTACATGAGTCAAGTAGCTGTTCTTGGTTGTGCTGTCCATGTTAAATCATGTCACTCTGCATGCCAGTCCCCAGGTGGATTTTATATAGCACAGACTTCCTCTCAAGGGAAACTGGTACAGCTTCTCTCATGCAGAGACGTTGCAGCTATGTAGATCCAGAGCCTGTAGAGCTCTGAAACCAGATGCCAGTAACAGTTTCAGGCAGGTGGCCTGCCAGCTGAACTTTGTCTGCTTAATAAAGTTGTGTGCCACAAAAGCACTTTCAGAATCTACTTTCTCTCTTTTAGTGAGTGTTTCTGGTCCTTATATTCATAGAAACAACTTCTAAACACACACAAAAAAGGATAAACCAAAGCAAATGTTGCTTTTCTGATTGCCCAGCTAGTGAGAAATGGGTGTTCAGAAGAGTGGAGACCATCCAGATTCCCTTCTTCTTTTATCTGACTGTGGTGAAATGATGATATTCATTAATATTGCACTCTTGATCTTTTTGCTATTTTTAATGGGGAGTAAAAGGTTGGGAGAAAGACCACAGTGACTGTGAACTGGAATTATTTCAGAGCAAGAACTAGAGAGACAAAGGAGGGATGGAAAGCAAGGAAGAAGGGAAGGGGGGACAAAGAGAAGCAATGTTATAATAGTCAGACTGTCAATGGGAAATACTTCTTTTTCTCACTTCCTAATTTTGAATGTGATATTGAAACATGGATATGTTAATGCAAAGTTTAATTCATTTGTAAGAGTCATCATGATTTCTCTGTTCTTCATGTCTGTAAGCGGTCTATTGTAGATGAAAGTTGTGGAATCTGAAATTTTAGATCTTAGTCAGACCTTCCATCTTCTCTGTGGTCTTAATTTGAGATGCATACTCCACTGTATTTCTTTTGGTCAGTCTCTTTTATTATTGAATTAGTAGATGTCCTTTGCATATTCAGTGTCTGGCTCTTTATATGTTGAAGAACTGTGAAAGTTAATGAATTTGGTGTATTTTTATATTAAAATGTGACAACAAATTTAGAGTCCATAGATTCAAGAGAGACAATAATAGATTAAGCACATTCTGAAATTTGAAATCTGAGTGGGAGAATGACAGCTAATGTAAGAAAAGCAAGTTTGTAAAGGGCCTTAAAGTAAGATAATGATTCCTCTTGCTTTAGTTCTAGACAGCCATCTCTGTCAGAGAAGAAGATACCTGAGCCTTCACCTTTAGTAAAGAGAAAAGCCTATGAGAAAACAATGGAAAAGACAAAGGCAAAAGAACAGAAACTGTAAGATTCTTTTAAATTTATTTTCTCTGACATAATTTAAACCTCAAGCATATTTTATTTTCTTCAAAAATAAATCTGTATTTTTCTGTTTCTTTAAATCTAGGACAGTTTTTGTTGTTGGCAGTGAAATTATTCACTGCTCAACTTCTGTGTGTTTTGGCGTTTTTGGGGTTTTTTTTTGTTTTTGTGTTTTTTTTTCCAGAGTATTTTTCTATACAAAATAACTCGGGAGCCGAGTCCTGAGAAAATGTCCTTTGGAGCATTTGCAAATGACTTTTTTTTTTTTTTTTTTTTTTTTTTTTTTTTTTTTTTTTTTTTTTTTTTTTTTTTTTTTTTTTTTTTTTAAATGGAAGTCATCAATTGCTCTAAGAAACTGCAGTTTTACAAGAATTTCTTCATTTTACATACGTGTGTTTTCTGCCTGGAGCTTTCACTGTTAGCACGTAAACTTTGAACATTGTGCCACCTTGCACTCTGCAGCAGTTTGTAGTCTTACGTTTATTGCCTTCTCTGGGAAATATCTGTAGCTTGCATTATAATTTTATTTATTCGCTTAAGAAAAGAGCATCTAACATTTGAGGCATGTTGCATTTAACTTCTCTAACCATTCATAACCTGTTAAAGAAGATGTTCTTTTTTTCTTGTAGCTCAGATTCTGGAGCCCCAGAGGCTAGTCTGTCACCTCCTACTTCCCCACCAAGCCGGCCCCGTAATGAAATGAATGTTTTTAGTCGTCTTACTGTTTCTCAGGGAAACACATCAGTTCAGCAGGATAAGTAAGTCACAGAGGGAAGCCTCAGCCCCCAACCAGGGAATTGCAAAGTGTGCTCAAGTTATCAGTGTAGTATCTGTTAGATATTTTGCCCTCTCCTGCAAGACAGGAGGAGACATTTCTTGTGTTTTTGTGTAGTTTTCAAAGAAAATATTTTGAACTTCCACGGAACCATTGTAAAAATTAAAGAAAAGCATTTTCCTGCTGAACCTTGTTTCCTGTTTTCTAGGCTATGTCGTATGTGTAGTTTTAAACCCAAAATAGAAAAGAACGGTAGAATTCTTAGATGTATGTGTATTTGTGTGTGTGTTTACACTTGAAAATAGGATTTAGCTGACAATTTAGGAAATAGTGCTTTTGACTGTTATTCAGTTACTCCAGTGTTGCTCCGAGTGCTGTCACAACAGCACGCCGGAGGATGGGATGTTGAGATGGCTAGAACACAGTTGTTTAGAGATTATCCAAATTATTGAACAGACTGACTTTAGGAGGTGATCTGGAGAAGCAGATGATATTCATACCTTGTTTAGAAGAAGTAGAGCTCAGTTTCCTGGCATGTTAGGCATCTGTTTCTGTAGGAGCCTTACTCCAAATTGCAGTGGACTTCACTTGAGCAGAATCTTTACTGCAGGTTTCAGTACTGATACTAGTGGCATGCAGCGCTTATGAACTGCAACTCAAACTTAGAATAAACCTTTAGTTCTGACTGTAGCAAGACAAGAAATTGCTCTTGTCTGTTACACTATTGTTTTATAAAAAACTTTGGTTTTTTTCAGTGGTCTACAGAGTCACCAAGCAGTAGCTCACAAGGCTTTCAGTAGTTTAACCGTGCTTGTAACTTCTTTATCTTAGCTATGTTACCTTTACCTTATTGCTAACTCCCACCTAACCTTTTTCATTTTCTCTGGACTGACTTTGAAGTCAAATTGAAACTGCTGAATCTGTTTGATTTGAGTTGAAAATGAAGGACATCTTAAGACATACTGCAAATGTTCATGTCTGGGGGCGGATTTTTTTCTTGTGTGTTTTCTTGTTTTTTATTTTTAAACATTTTTGAAAATGAGAGATGAAGGATTTTGAACTTAGGATCGTTTGCAAATCGCTGTTCTTATTTCAGTGGGCTATCAATACCTTTAATATTTATATTTTTACGATTAACGTTTTACATGTTTCTTCTACACTTAACAGGCATTGATGCTCAGAAATGTTTTTTCCTTTTGATATTTTCAACAAGCACTATGTTACGGAGGTTAAATTATGCATCCATCTTCTCCTTTTACTTTGTTGCCTTTACTGCTGTAAGAAAATGTTGGGGAAATAAGAAATGGCTCAGCTGGTGTTACTCAGCTGCTTAGGCTGAGGCAGTCTACCAGTGTAACTTACTGCTGAGAGCACTGTTTTACGATTATTATTCCGCCCTCTCCCCGTATTATCATGGGTTTAAGGTATACCCTGAGCAATGCTGCATACTGTATGTGGATTTGCATTGCTTTTCTGAATTGGCCATGCTGTTGTTTGTTCTTCTCATATGGAGGCTTTACTTTGCTGATACCTATATTCTTTCTCCTCACAATTCCACCACTGTTGATTGTAGGTCTGATGAAAGTGATTCCTCTCTGTCGGAGGTACACAGGTACTCTCTCTTTCTCTTTTCTGTTTTCTTGGCATCTCTCAGTGAAGTTATTCCAGTTCTTAGGAAATTTATTTTGCTGCATGAATTTTCCTGATACTTGTGCACTGTATCTCTTTTGCTTTTGCCAGAAGTTTAAAAATCTGAAATTTTGGTCAAGCATGTCTCCCCCTCTCCTTTTTTAGGGTGTTCTTTATCGTTGTTGAGCATGTCAGGTTTTTTCTTTTTAAATGAAGTATGGTATAAACCTTTCCTTAGACATATTCTTTCTCTCTTTGTTTTCTTTAAAAAAAGAGGAACAGACATTTTYTTAGGTTTTATATGCTTCTCTCTTTCTTTTTGTTTTTCTTGTTCAGTTGTATGCTTTGGTCACTAAAAATTAAATCCCAGTGTAAGTAAAAATGAGTAGGTTTTTTATTATGTCTTTCTGACAGAATGCACAGTGGCTTAAGAGACTCATGTTCCTAAGCTGTGGCTTAGGATTTTGGTACTCAGTGAAAAATTAATTTACCAAGAAAAGGACAGTCAAAGGGCTAATAATAATGTGATGGGGGCTTTGTCTGGTCATTGTAGCAGTTGGAGCATTTTTTGTCTGTAGATTTTGGAGCATTGCACATAAGTAGATAAATAGCTCCGGGACATGTATTTTACATGGCTTGTCAAGGGGATGAGTGGGTGAGAACAGCAGTAGGAATAACTTAGTCTAGAGACAGCATGATCCACTGGGGAATACTACAGAGAAAACCAGTTTTGTGTGGTGTTAGAAAACAAAAGCATAGAGACCTAAATTAATAATAATAATAATAAAGAAAATTGTTCCTGTATTCTTGAAAACATAAAAAGGTGCAGATTGAAAGGTGAATGCCTTTCCAACATGAGGAAGTTAATATTGCCTTAAATTGTTTGACATTAATATTAGTGAAATCTATAACAGGATTGTGGAGGAGTAATGAATTACACAAATGAAGATGTCCTGAGCAGTAAAAATGTATAAAATAATAATTTCTAAGACTGTACTAGATAAACCAGCTAATTGTCACAAAGTTAGATAGTATCAGGAAGGACTTTTTCCTTCCTGTAGCAAGCTTCTGGGCAATATTATGGAATTTTTACATTTTTCCTAAAGCATCTGACACTCATTTTTTTTGTGAGATACAGCTATGGCTTAGTTCCTTTCTCACCATTACATGTGTAATCCCCAGAAGAGCATGACCGCTAGTTTTAATTGCAAGTTGGTCAGGTCACAGCATTGTGTTGCATGTTTGTGGGCATTACCTTGAGGCTTTTCTACACTTAGAATCATAGAATAGTTTGGGTTAGAAGGGACCTTTAGAGGTCATCTAGTCCAACCCCCCTGCCATGGGCAGGGACATCTTCAACTAGATCAGGTTGCTCAGAGCCCYGTCCAACCTGACCTTGAACGTTTCCAGGGATGGGGCAGCTACCACCTCTCTGGGCAACCTGTTCCAGTGTTTCACCACCCTCAGCGTAAAAGATTCTTCCCTTATTTCTTCCTTCACTTCACAGAAATCGATGGGGTCCGTGTGCGTGCACCTGTATGCATGGGATTTTAGACTGCTAATAATTTTTGTTTGGTGATCAACTGTGATTTCCGCCCCCCCCTCCAGGCTGAGTTACAGTCTTTTGGCATCACCACAGAATTAGCTACAAATCCCCAGGAAGATTCCTCTGGGGTACCCGTACTCCAACCATACTCCCTTTTAGCCATTTGAGTACAAGTGTGGTGTTGGGTACAGGGTGCAGTAGGAACCTTCCTCAGGCACACAAGTTAGCAGCAGTTCTCCAAGTCTGCCCACAGAAGGCGATTGATGTGAAATGCCTCCTCAGTTTGGAATTGGCAGCGTACACTACACTTGCTCCATTTTTCAGACGTGCTATTTAGACTAAGATGTCTTTATGCAATTTGCAGTCTTAAGGTTGGTCCTATGAATCCAGGAGCTTTAAGCATCCTGGTTCTTTCAGCATTACGCAGACTTTCCCATATACCCAATACTCAGCATCTTGTCTTTTTCATTTGTTTGGTTTTGTATGTGATTTCCTTTAACTGATAGTCCAGAGTTGACAATTGTTGAAGCTAAACAGTAAAAATTCTTACATAGTTTATGAAAGGCGTTCAGCTGTTCTGCCCATGTAAGAAAATTAGATTAATTTTTTCCCTACATTTAAGTAAATCAATTTGATTTGTGTCTATTACTATGCCCAACTCACATTCTCTTTTTTTCTTTAGGGGGATAATTAACCCATTCCCTGCTTCAAAATGCATCAGATCGTCCCCGCTTCAGTGTATCTATACAGCTGAAGGACATACCAAGGCTGTGCTTTGTGTTGATGCAACCGATGATCTTCTCTTCACTGGATCTAAAGGTTAGGCAAGCTTCATGCATCTGTGCTGCCTACAGAGGCTGCTTTGACAACTTGAGGTATTGTGAAATTCTCAGTTTGTGCTTAGTGCTGTAAACACACTGGAAAATTGTGAGGATCTATTTTGCAACATAAGCTGAAGAAGGATTTACAGTAATTATCTACAGGTTTTTAATTCCAATGGGTAGTATTTGGCTGTTTATTTGTAGTGGAAAAAGTAACTCTCAAGAATAACATTAACATTTGTTGAGTGATATGATGGAACCAATCACGGTATTGTGCACACATGATGTGCAATGCAAAGTAATAGCCTCAGGGTAGGGGTAGAGGTGGAAATTAGCACATCTTTGGCTGTGCTACCTACAGAGCTTGAATAGATTCTTCCTGCCATAGTTGATTCTCTGAGCAGAGCTAGGGCCGTTTTCTGCTTCCCCTGTGCACCTTGTCCTGTCCCTTGCAGGTGTAAGAGTTGTATGGCTGTTGTTGTGGAAGGGGCTAGATCTAGTAGTCACTAAATTCCCTACTGGATGGTGCAGCCACTCTGTGAACTCTTCAAGCTGGTAGAAATAGTGTTTTGGAAGAAAGGTATGGTTTCTGTGGCTATTCTACTACCTGGCTGTTAAAAATACCAAGACACGTTCTTACAGTGAATTGGCAAACTTTTGGTCTAATAAGTTTTAAGCCAATGTTTTAGCATTTGTGCAAGTGGATACAAATGCAAAAAAGGACATATTTTTATCTTCTGTAAATGTTGCTTGGTTGATTTGTATTGAGATTTCAAATGTAGTGGCTATGTGAAAAAAAAAAGAGGCTTTTAAATCTGTGGTTTTTTATTTTACATCTAGATTTGTTTGAAAGGGTTTGTTTGTTTTTAACATGGGGTGCTTGCAGATGTTGTAAATATTTGCTCTTTCTTGTCATATGCTAGCTTCCCATATTTATGGAAGAATTTTTCCTGTATATATTTCTGGAGGGGAAAACTTTGCAAAGTATATTTGTACTCAAGAGTACAAGAGTGTAGACAGCAGTTTAATTAACCTTTTGGAAATTGTTGCTGAAGCAGAAAGCCTCAGCTCACTGACAACCATAACACTAGCAGACAGTGCCAATTCAGGAATGCCAATAAGCTTTCAGGTGCATTGCGGCTATTGGGCTCTGGTCTTGATAGTTGGGATTTTCAAAGTGGCTGACGGGTTCTTGGTATACTTACCTTCTTTGTGCTCTTATAAACACTGCCTACACAWGAAGTTTTCTCTTAATCCTCCCAGTACTTATTCCAGTAAAAATGTACTTCTAAAATACATGGAGTGATACAGACATGGTACAACAAGGAGAGTTTGCTGTGTGGACTTCATTTGTGTTGCATAAGTCTGGAAAAGTTCTAGGCATCTGGGCCTTTAGTACACAAAAGGCTGCAGTATTTAAATTCCTTTGCTACCAAATGAAAACTGTGACTAAAGCCCTTACGCTGGGATTTTCAGAGGCTCCTAAAGCACCAAACAGTTTGGATCACTTCTTGACTTTGTAATTTTGTTGTGGCAGTCAGTCCTCTGTCATGCTGAGGCTCAAAGCCCCTCCTGAGCAATGTTCTTGATGAAGAACCCTTGAACTAGATCAAGAAAACTACTCAAATTTTGCCATCAACCAAAATTTATAGCCTCCAAACTGTCTGTCTGTTTGACAGTTTGGGGTTGACATGGGATTTTATCCTTTTAAAATGCTGTAAGAGCTAATATGCACATCTTCAACAGGACATTTAATGATTAACCTTGCTTAGTTTTGATGATGGTAAATGATGCCCATGTGTACTCTACGAAAACAGATTAATTAAATAGGTCTTTAAAAGTGCCTACCAAAATGGAGGGTTATGTATGACTGCAAATGAATGTATGGACTTTTTTTAAATTAATTGAGTTTTGGAAAAACATGTTTTCTGTGGTGTTTCTTTGGTGGTTTTTTTTTTNTTTTTTTTTTTTTTTATTTTTCCCTTTTTGCTTGTCTTTTATTTAGATCGTACCTGTAAAGTCTGGAATCTGGTAACTGGACAAGAGATTATGTCTCTGGGGGGTCATCCAAATAATATTGTTTCTATAAAATATTGCAACTACACTAGCCTGGTCTTCACAGTCTCAACCTCCTATATCAAGGTGTGGGACATCAGAGATTCTGCTAAGTGTATTCGGACATTAACGTAAGTATGCTAAACCTCGAATGCCAAGAGTTTAAATGAATCTTACTTTTAGATTTAGATTTAATTCAATAGTGCAGCACAGTGTAATTTAAGTACACTGTTTGGGGCTGGAGGCTTTCTTTACGTGTTCAGGCTAAGTCAGTTTAGGACATTGGTAATGTATGGAAACACAAAACAATTTGCATTCATGCCTATAGTGTTTTATCAAATGTTCAGTATTCATAATTGGCTTATTATGAATACATAATGAGGAGTTTGTTTTCTCCTCCCCCCCCCGTACTCAGGTCTTCGGGCCAGGCAATGCCTGGTGATGTGTGTTCAGGAAGTACTAACAGAACAGTCACTATCCCAGCTGGAGAAAACCAGATCAATCAAATTGCACTAAATCCAACTGGCACATTCCTTTATGCGGCTGCTGGAAACTCAGTGAGGATGTGGGACCTTAAAAGGTACTGAACACCAGTAGAGGAGAATGTTCTTCAGGTGGTTACATATGCATATGAAACGAAGTCAGTGAAGTGTTTCCTGTTTATGGTAATGTCCATAACCTGCGCAAAATACGGTCAAGATATGGATCAACTAATCCATGCCGTGGTGGTTACTGAGATAATGGAGGTTCTCATGATCTCCTCGTGTGTTAAGGTTATGGTGAATCGTTTCAGTAAAAATGATTGGAAAAATCATAGAATCATAGAATAGTTTGGGTTGGAAGGGACCTTTAAAGGTCATCTAGTCCAACCCCCCTGCTATGAGCAGGGACGTCTTCAACTAAATCAGGTTGCTCAGAGCCCYGTCCAACCTGACCTTCAATGTTTCCAGGAATGGGGCATCTACTACCTCTCTGGGCAACCTGTTCCAGTGTTTCACCACCCTCATTGTAAAAAAATGTCTTCCTTCTATCTAGTCTGAATCTACCCTCTTTTGGTTTAAAACCATTCCCCCTTGTCCTGTAACAACAGGCCCTGCTAAAAAGTCTGTCCCCATCTTTCTTTTAAGACCCCTTTAAGTATTGAAAGGACACACACAGGAAAGGAAAAAGGACAAAACACATTGAAAGGAAAAACACAAGGTTTTGTTTAAGACAGGCACTATAAAATAGACTCTTGTAAGGTGACAGATGCATGAATCCTGACTAGTAATTGTTGATGAGATGACGAAAGCCAACTGATGTAATATAATATAATATGGGGCTATGATAGCCACACTATAATAGCACGTTTCCAAACAGAACCCACACCCAAAGAGTGCGTTCAAAATACAGAGAATACTTTGGGGGGGGTCTGATTTGTCTTTACTTTAAAATTTTTTAATTCTTATTCTACATAAATAGAAGCTTTTGTTTATATTTAACATAGATTTAACATTTACACATGGATATGAGCAATAGAGTACACGTAACCAGGGGATGAATAGTGAAGACATAGGGGAAATAAAAAGATCCATTCTGGCAGAAACTGTGTTATAGATTGTATTGGAAATATGAAAAAATTACAAATCCTCATTTCTTCTCTTTATTCTTGAAGATTTCAATCTACAGGAAAGCTAACTGGTCACCAGGGTCCTGTTATGTGCCTTACCGTAGATCGAATTTCCAATGGACAAGATCTTATTGTCACTGGTTCAAAGGATCATTATATAAAGGTAAACCATTAGTATTTGCTTATTTATTTTAACTCTTCACATCAGCATGGGATGCAGGCTTCAGCAAAAGTGACTCACATCTCCATATCTGAAACGTGATAACCAAGATGGAAATTCTTTCATCAGTTATAGATTATGAATAATGTTCAGTCTTAATAAACTTATCACTTCAGTGCTATTTTTATTTGGATGGTTGTCTGTAGTTAACCTTTTTCTTAATCCCCAGTAAGGTGGACATCAGGTGTATGAAGTCTTGGAGAAATATTCGTAACACCTACTCTTAAGTAACATTTAGCTCTTGAAAGTATCTTAAGTCAGTGGCTCTGTTTTGGAGTGAAGACCTAATTGCCTCAGCAGAGACACTCTGTGTGCTCCCCACAGAAGACAGTCCGGGGTTTAGCCCAGGCTCTTGCTTAAGTGTTACCTGAGTTCAGAGTGGGGAAGGAGGGAGAGATCAGCACATCTCAGCCAAGGTGCCCAGTCTATTTGGTGTATTCATTAGCACATGGGTTGCTCTCAGTTGTGTTCAAAGCATATCCAGTGGTGTTACGATACTTTCCTGCTTCTTGGCATTGTGATTAATTCACTCAAGGATAGGGAATCTGGTGGTTTAGGGGTTTTTGGGTTTTTTTTTTTTTTGGTTGGTGGTTTGTTTTGTTTTGGTTTTGGTTTTTTTTTTGTGGGTTTTTTTTGGGTGGGGGAGAGAGGGGAGTAGGGTCTGGGTTTTTTTTTTTCCTTTTCTTTCTTTTTTCTTTTTTGGGCCCACCTCAGCCAAGGGGTATTTGAACCCACAAGCTCTTGTTTCTCGGGAGTATGCCCAAACCACCAGACTATGGGAACTATACATCATGACCCTGATGACATACTGACCCTCACACTGCAAAGAACGTGTGATTCATGAGGCCAAAGACAGAATGAGCAAGATATTCTAGCTTGTTGTAAGGGGGTACCCTTTGTTCTGGTCTTTATGCTTCTCGCACATGGGAAAAGGTGTATAAACACATCTGGGAGTGGAGCAGGAGCCAGAACTCGAGTGAGCTTTCTCACTGAGCTGGGCTTTCTCTTTTTGACGTTATCCTGCAATTCTTGGATGCTTGGCTGTGCCCTTGGCCAGCCTCAGAAGATTGCCTGGGAGGTGGGTGCGTAGTTTGACAGTTTGGGCCATGGATTTGAATCCTATCAGCAGTCCCTATGGTTAAAGGCCAGAGGATTCTTAGGGTGACAGAGAGGGGCACTCTAATAATTACTTCTCTGCACAGTTCAGAATATGGGTTTAGTTAAGAGCTACCATCCTGGCACAGTAACGAGTGTAGGACCTCAGTGGGGACAACAGGATATGATCATGTAATGCAAGTTTGTCATGCTACCAACTCATGTGACAAGCAAGGAGGTGGAAGGGCTTTTGGAAAACAGAGCTGTCAACAAGTCAGAGAAGTTTACCTGCCATTCTTGCATGCTCCCTTGCTGTGGGCAGGCTACATAAATCCTTATGAGGCTGCCTGCTTCTTCACTTACACCACTAGAATATTCAGGGATATTTTGGCCGTGTGTATGTGCTGCAGAGTAGTGGGTGTTCTGCGAGGTGAATGCATCCATAATTGTCAAGCCGCTTTGGACAGTACAAATGATCTGTATGTGCATGGTCAGTGCAGCAGTTTGGGAATTCTCAGTGCTTCTCCACATGGGTAGGTCCACTACGGGTAGTAGGTTGGCTCACAGATGCTGCTTTCCCCTGCCACAGGAAACTACTGTCTTGTCTACTGAGCCAGGGATATTAGAATCATAGAATCATTAAGGTTGGAAAAGACCTCTAAGATATCATCGAGTCCAACCGTCAACCCAACACCACCATGCCCACTAAACCATGTCCCTAAGCGCTACATCTACACGTCTTTTTAAATACCTCCAGGGATGGTGACTCAACCACTTCCCTGGGCAGCCTGTTCCAATGCTTGACCACTCCTTCAGTAAAGAAATATTTCCTAATATCCAATCTAAACCTCCCTTGGCGCAACTTGAGGCCATTTCCTCTTGTCTTGTCGCTAGTTGGTTGGGAGAAGAGACTGACACCCACCTCACTCCAACCTCCTTTCAGGTAGTTGTAGAGAGCAATAATATTAGTCACCTCTGTCTAAGTGCCTAATTTTTCTGGTGTATCATTGAACTTTTTTGTTACAACTGGAACTGATGCATGTTAATTGAATGCAGTAAGTTTTAAAATACCTTTAACTCGCTTAAGGTATTCATTTACGCTACCAAGCTGTCCCTTTTTTACTGCCAAGCTTATTATTTTAAAAGGTCAATGACAAGCAAATAATAGGGGATGAAGTCTGACATTTGCTTGTGAAACAGAGGTAGTGGTTTAAGAAGTTATGGCTCATCTGTTCCTCCTCAGCTCAGTCTAACTGGGTGAGTTCTGGCTCGCTACAATGCAAAATGAAACAGGGTTGCTTACACTGCTGCTCTAGGGACAAAGAGCTGATGGGGTTGATTATGCCTTAAATTGTTAAAATGGCCTTACTTAAAGAATCTTCTTTTAAGACCCCATTCTTGGACCACAGGCAAGGAGAGAGGTGTGTCTAGTCCATGGAAAGCATCAGCATGTAATGGTATGTAACCCTTGCCAAAACACCTTGTCCAGATAAATATATTAATGCCTCTTCCTGCAGCTACCTGTACAATCTCCCAGTGTGAGTCATGTTTCCCATACTCACTCATGAGCTTTGTTTCTCCAGCCCACCACACAGTATATATAGGCTCTTCCTTGTGAAGATACTGTGTATTTCATTACCAAGTAGTAGCACTTCTTCCCAGAGCAGTCCCCTCTGAAGTCAGCGAAGCATTCCTGCTTCAGGCAAGAGGTAGAAGAGGAGAAAGGAGTTGTTCTGGTAGATAAATCTGTCAAATATAAATCATGATACGTGGCCTGTAATAAGACTTTCCAAGTTTTTCCCCTGAAGTTATTCACTGCAATGTCTTCTAAGCTGGTTAGATGGCAGATAATTTTGCTTAACATATTTGATCATTTATTTATTTCTTTTAGATGTTCGATGTGACTGAAGGGGCTCTTGGAAGTGTAAGTCCTACACACAATTTTGAACCTCCTCATTATGATGGCATTGAAGCACTTGCTATTATGGGAGACAACCTGTTTAGTGGATCCAGAGATAATGGAATTAAGAAATGGGATTTGGCTCAAAAAGACCTTCTTCAGGTAATGGAAAGAATCACGCGGCTAACGTGACAGTCATGGTGTAGAACTGTTTTCAGGCTGTGTAAATATTCAGGCTCGTACAATGATTATTAACTTAGATATTGATGTTTTTAATAGGGAAGGCACAGAGCACTCTCCTAAGAAAGAAATCGATAATGTACTTGATCTTTACACTAGGAACGCAGTTACTTTTCTTTTCAGTGTATGTAGCGTCAGGAAATTCTAATGAAGTGGTTAGCCCTCTATTTTAGCTCTGAGTATGTGGGTTTTGGTTTTTTGCTTCGGAATGAAGGCAGGACTTGCCTCCTCTATGATTGGAACAATTGGATATCATCCTTGTCACTGACAAGTTGGTAAATTTTGGACTGGGAACTCATTAATGACAAACAATGCTTTAGATGAGGCTGCAGAATATTTTCTTGTGAAGAGGGTTTACAAGCTATTTCGCTCCACCCAGTCTTTTTTCTAAAAAGCTTACTCCTTAGAGCTCCATTTGTCTTGTTATACAATGCTTATGTAATGTAATGTATACAACACACACATAATAATCTGTTTGCTGTTAGAACATAGTTGCTGTAAGGTGTTTTGTTTTTTTTTTTTGCCCCACCACCCCCCCCCCCCCCCCCCCCCCCAAAAAAAAAAAAAAAAAAAAAGCTGGGGGCGTGGGTGGCAAAAAGGACCTCAAATCCAGGGAAACTTTGAAGTTCATTGTAATTAGTCTGACATGGAGAACTTTGATTTTTGGCTACTTGCTATAAGCCAGTCTGTTCTTTTTAGGTCTTATGAGAGGTTGTTGAGGTAGAGATACAATTATTTAAGTTGAGACTGTGTGAGAAATAGAAGGCAGAAAAAAAAATACCAGAAGATACTGCTGTTTTTGCAAAGGTTTGGTTAGATACCAATCACTTAATAATTTTTGGAGGGAGGAGGAGCATGTCTTTTATGTGCATTAAATGTGCAGACTGATAGCAAGGAAACAAATAGAATATTAAAGTTTTGGGACATGCAAGAATAACGGACTGGTCACCTTAAGAAGAAAATTTCTATATGGGTGTACTTAGTATTCCACAAATATACAATCTTTCTTGACCTTCTTTCAAAATTGTCCAATTGGGTGCCAGTTCCTTTTCAGAATACTACTAAGACTTCACAGTTAAAATAAGGATTCAGAAATTCAACTTCTTACAGAAAATCTTCACTTGGCSATATTGGGACATCTACCCTCATTTCTGTCTGTCTAGGGAAATGTACTAAGTAGCTTGCTAGCAAAAACAGGAGGACTGCAGGAACAGGAAAGATTTTGTATTCTCAGGATGACTTTATTAAAGTTGTAAGAAGCATCTTCACTCTTGCATTTTAGGCTCATTAAAATATTATGCAATGTGCATTTTTGCTGTTGCAATTAATTTAACATCAGAAAGAATACAGGGGCGGGGGTGTAGTAGTATGTAACAGTAGACTAGTTGTATTCCTTTTCTTATTTTCCTTTTGGTATATGTGCATTTCATAATTTCTATACTTCATGTTCCCTTGTTTGTTTGTTGGTTTTAAAAGTAGAACTTAATAAAAATGATCTCACAATTCCTTCTTTTTTTTTTATTTCTACAAAATGTTGTGTGTTTTTCAAGGAGGTGAGACTAAAGCATTTGACAAAACAATATAAATAATTTTTATTCACTGTCTTTTTAGGGAATGAAGAAAAGTGCTGTTACTTTTGCTAATCACGGGGTAATTCAGGGTGAAAGGGCCCACTGGAGGTCACACAGTGCAAAGTTGGCCCGCTGATCCAAGCAAGGCCATGTAGTTAGGTCTGGTTACTCAAGGACTTGCCCAGCTGAGTTTTCAAAATCTCCAAGGTCACAGATTGCACAGCTGCTCTGGGTGACCCCTTGCAATCCTTAAACTACTCCTGTATGAATTTCCCACCTTCCCCCATATCCAGTCAGAATTTYTATTGTTGCATCTTTCTTTTGGTGTGTACACTTGACTGTTTTAGATGAAGGGAAAAAAAACCACCACCCTGAAAACAGAGCTGAGCTGCTTTAAAGTATAAATGCTAACATTTCAACAGAGGTCCTGGTTTGGCATACATGTGTTAAACATGTTTGGTCCTCTATAATTGATGAAAAACACTTAACAAACATGCTATTCAAAAGAATTTGGACACCATGTACTTCACTTGGTGCTATACAACCCAAGCCACAAAACGCTTCTGTGACAAAATTAAGATTTATAAGAACAGCTCCCCACCCCAGTTTCATGAAGTGCTGCAGGACCAGACCACCAGTGTTGTGATAGCAGTATATATTATAGATAAAATGCCAAGATGATCCTAGAAAGCTGAACGTGCTCCATAATATGAGAAAGGCAGCAAACCAAAGCAGTTCCTACCAAACTGAACTGGAGAAGAGCCACTCTTGGTCCCCTTAAAAGATGGCAAACTTGGGCTATTATTTCCCCAGTGTTGGTATCAAATGGATGTTGTTCTCAGCTGGTCTGTGCAGCATTTTGCTTTCTGAATTAGCAGTAAAATGTTAGTGTCCTTCCTCAGTAAAAAATTAATGTATTTTTGTTAAGTGCTACATAACAACATCAATTTATAATGTGTAATGGGAAAAGAAGAGAGGAGGAAGGCAAGTATAGAAACAGTTTCTGTCTCCCTGGTGTACTTTTTGAGCAGTATTTTGCATTTTCTTTTTATGTGTTTTATAACTGTTTTACAGTCAGACTTGAAACATATACAGAGACCGTATGTTCAAATATGCATTTGAATATATGCAGATTTAGCATTATCCTAAATTAATTTCTGTTCCACATCAGGTCAGTTGTGCATATTGGATTTTCTTCTTGTTTTGCAGTACTATTTCACAAAGAGAAACAAACTCGTGGTATAGAAGTAGCCTCATGGAACATAGCACCCTCCTTGCTCTAAAGGAGGAGAAGCCACAGGGCTGGGATATACCCAGTGTCGTGTAGCAAATCTACTGCAGGACAGGAATCGGGCTTAGAACTTCGGATTTTTCCATTTCTGTGCTTGTTCCTCTAGAAGTTTTAGCAGCCCTGTGAGACTTGCCTGCCTTCTCCTTTTCAGCAAGTTCCTAATGCTCATAAAGACTGGGTGTGTGCTCTTGGCCTGGTACCTGGCGCTCCGGTTCTGCTCAGTGGCTGCAGAGGAGGCACCCTCAAGCTCTGGAATGTGGATACCTTCGCACCCATTGGGGAGATGAGGGGACATGACAGCCCTATAAATGCAATCTGCACCAACTCCAGCCAGATTTTCACAGCAGCAGAGTGAGTTTTTCTTCTCCATGAATCTTTCTTTTCTGTAGCTCCTGCTAGAATTCTGTCCATGCAAATGCATTTAGGAGATCTTCAGTTGTGTAGGTCACTTCATAGCAAGCATGGGAAGACCTGGTCCATGCCCCTACATGCTAATAATCTACTGCAGTGATCTCCAAAGTGGGGTGCATGCACCCCAGGGGATGCACAACATGATCCATTGGGGCACGGAGAGAAAATATTAGAACTTCAGTAGTACGTGTATATAATTTATAAATGAATAAATACACATGGGGGTGTGTGCTCAAAAATTTCTTAGCGGTAGGTGTGCATGATCAAAAAAGTTTGGAGACCACTGATCTACAGGATGGTAGGGAAAATCTGGCAATAGTTGAGAACTTTACCAGCTTGTCTCTACAGTTGGGCTATGTACTGCTAGGACTGATCCCTGACCTGTGGGAATTTTTCTAAAAGCCATGGTATGTAGTTGTTTTTTGGTTTGTTTTTGTTTGTTTGTTTTTAAGTTTGTTCTGCTGGCGTATAGCAGAAGCTTTGCAAGCCCTACTACTGTCATTTAAACACCTTGATTTGAATATTTGCTTCCTCAGTAAAAGTGAGCAAATTGAGTACCTGAAACCTCAAGGGGACTTGACCAAGAAAAATATCTTATTCTGGAGAAAGTGCGGGAGACAGCAGTAGAGCCCGCTTAGTGGCATAGTCTGAGCACAGGAGCTGTGAAAGCTGTCATGTTATCTTATGGTGCCAGTCACGGAAGCTTCTGGCCTTCTGAATTGAAAGCAGGTCTTTCTGAATCAAAGCAGGATTTCAAAGTTTCCAAGTTTCCACGTTTGGTGGCCAATTTTTATGTTTGAGCATTAATAGATAGGGGTGGAGATGTCAAAGCTAGTGTCTCTGTTTGCCTAAAGATTATTAATAAGTTTAGAACATACATGCACATGGAATTTATTCTTTATTACTAGTGAAAAAAAATCCCAGCCTTTTGGCACTTGTAACATTGGTAACATTGTGGTGAAGGTCTACAGAACTTAGTGTATTCCTGAGAATTTACAGTGAAGTGAAGGCTCTAGTCAGAAAACCTCTATACTGTGATAAAGTCTGTCCCGACTGCTGCGTCCTGGCTTTTTTTGAGGAGGTTATAAGGAATAAATGAGTCAATGTTTGCTAGTCACATAACTCCGTGTTTATGAGAAATTCATAACTTCTACTTCTCTTGCACAGGGTAAATTGCTATTTAACAAGACTAATTCTTTATTTTACTTTTTAATTATGATAATAGAGTTTTGTAACATATTCCATGTGATACTTTACTTATACATACTTTAAAATTGTGTAAATAGTGATTGTTGCCAAAAGTACAGAATTATAGTTTGCCTTTCCTAGGCTTCTGAACACCAGCTCACTGGTATACGCTTTCCAGCACCTGGCAAAGGGGTTTGGTTTTTGTTGTTTTTTTTTTTTTTTTGGGGGGGGGGGGGGAGCGTTTAGCACTTTGTATCATCTTGTGGTTCTGTGCTTTTTTTTACCTTTTCTTGTTACAGACTGACACCTCTCGTGCAAACGGAGCATGTTTCAGGTCCTGTTTGATTTAACCTGTTATAACTTTTCACACTTTTTTAATGGCAGGAAGTAGTCTTGTCCTATTGAGTCTGTCTCTCTAATTCTGTAGTACACTGGCTGTTTGCTTGTGGTCTGCTGAGTTGCGAATAGTTACGTGATGGAAGCTCTTCTCTGATGTCAGTCTACTTAAGCCTATTACCATTAGCTGTATTTAAAAAATCAAGTAATAGCAGAGTAAGATTTTACTTTCCTTAGACATATAAACTTTATAATTGCCTAGATGGTTAAAGGCAGTAGCCAGTGCAGTGATAAGGTTAGGGAATCTTAAATGTTGTACATCTTAGGGTACAAAGTCTCTTGGAGGTGGAATGACCCTTGCATATCCATTAAGGAAGTCTTATTTTGCCAACATTGCCTTTCTGAATATGACACCTAAGCTTTTAAGAAAGCTTTCCTGCCCCCCACCCCCATTCTCTCCCCACCCCGTCCCTCTCCCTCCTCCAGTTTAATTACCTAGCTCTAATACTGCTTTGTTTTGTTTTTCAGTGACCGGACTGTGAGGATCTGGAAAGCTCGAAATGTAATAGATGGACAGAGCTCAGATACAGGAGATGCAAGTGAAGATCTTGCCAGTAATTGAAATGATGGGGATAAATGAATATATTGATGAATTTGAGGTGCACTCTATGCAGTTTGCTGCATGCTTATTAGGTAAACACTGATGACTGGAATGAACTGAAAAATAAGAGTGAACTCTTCTACCTAGACCTGCTGTCCTTAAAATATGTACTGTATTTAAGAAAAAAATAACCTCTTCGTAACGTGCTTGTGTCTCAATGGTCACATATATATGTCTATATATTATGGCTGAATTTGTGTGCATATGTAACACTTGCAGTTAAAATTAACTGGAAATCAGTCTTCTCTAATGACCATCTCAAAATTATAACCTGGAATATATAACAAAAGTGCTCTGCTGTATTTCACTCACAAGTATGATCAGCTGTTTTGCATTTTAGGGTAGCAGGCAAATGATGATGTCCCAGTAATAAGCCTTTGATTACGACAGGCGTTGTTTCAAGATTCTAAAGGTCACTTACACTGTTGTTAGGAAAGTGGAGTGAGTAAAAGATGGGAAGAGGGTGTTAATGACACATCTATCTGACATGGCTGTATCCTGCTAACAGTGAATGCCATATGATTTGTGTTAACGTTAGCATATAATCCCTATTGACCAAAGTTGTGCAGCTATGTATACTCTGTGCTCAGGACTAGAACTCAGATGCTCATAAATTGGTATGTTTTATTAGTGTTTTGCCTATATTCTGTAATGACTAGGTGTTCTTAATGTCATAACAGAAGTATATCTTGATCTATTTTTCTTATGGATTTGTTTCTATCATCTCACATTTTCTTTTTTTAAAGCAAAATGTCTTTCCTTTTTATCTAATTTTATATGCTGCTACATGTATTTTAAATACACTGTTTTGCAAACCTTGGCAGTTACTTTGAGAACTGAACCACGTGTATTGGAAAAAGCTATGTAAATAGATGGTTGTACAAAGAAAATACCTTATCTTGTGCCTGTATGACTTTTAAAGCATTTAGAGTGTGGATATTGAGGGAGGATGTATAATTTACCCAACTGCTCTGAATATTAATTTGTAAATTCTGCAAATTTTAAAAATTTATGTAGATTCACATACAGTGTTTGGATATTGAGGTTTTTTTGGTTGTTTGGTTTTTTGGTTTTTTTTTTTTTTTTTTTTTCCCCCCCCCCCCCCCCCCCGAAAATATCAGTCTGTAAATTATAGCTTATGTAGGTAACACTTAAATAAAGATGTGAATGTGAACTACTTCTCTTTGCTTTTTTCATCATAATTCCTTATAAAAAATTCACTTCCCTTGCAAAGGCCCCAAATATAAAATGCACAATTTTACACAATGCAGTAGAATAGCTTGCTGAGTAATATAGCCCATAGCTTGTTCTGGTATCCCATGTCTGTGTTCTCGCTGGCCATTATTTGTGTTTTGGTAATACTTAGGAACCCTAGTAGGATTCCCCACATACTTAAGTACAGACTTAAAGTGAAGCAGATGGCTCCTGTTCCTAAGAGATGACAGTTCTTACCTTATTACATATGGTCTGTCAAACAAAGAAAAGTTATGATGCCTCTTACTCATCTTGGAGGAATTATTTCCTTCTCAGCTTAGCTTGAAAGGAGATGAAAATGCATGCTGCTTGTGATTTGAGGTTACTGATTTATTCCAAGTTTTGGCAGAAATGAGTAATGATACATATTGTTAAGAAACAATGTATAGGTTAGTTAAACAGCAGCAATACCAGTTAGTGTTTATCTATCGTGCTTTTTGACCACTCAAGGGGTGTACACACAAAAGATTTGGGACCATATCACAGCTTTGAGCAAAACTCGCAGTGGAGAGTGGATTTACGTGCAAGACTCATGTGAGAGGCTTTGTGTGCCTGGTGGAGGGTCCCTGTTCCGCCTGGCCCAGTGGGTAAAGGCCACCCACTGTGCCAAGCTACACAAATGATGCCAACAGCTTGGTGACCCCTGGTTTTGGAGCTGAACGCTCATGGCTATCATCTGGGAACCCTGGGTAGTTGTGGGTTTTTTTAGTGTGTGTGTTTGTGTGTGTGTAAGATTCATATGAATATTGTGTTTTGCAACTGCAGGACTAAAGTCCTTACAAACCTAGGAAATGATTACCTGCTGTCAGGCTGCTCTGCTTTAATGCACCGTATGGTGAGGGGCTGTCGTGGCAGTAGTCTGAATTGCAGATGCTTCTCCCTGGTGATGCTTGACAAGACAGACATCTTGTTTTACGAAGCTATCTCCTGATAGGCACCCATATAACTTAGATAATGTGTGTATAGAAAGATTTTTTTTTCCCTCCAGGAAGAAGTTCCACCTAAACTCTATGGTTCAAACCATAGAACACAGCTTTACTCTGAAAGTTCTTGCCATCAAGTGATTAGAAGAAAATTGTCATTTTGTTAAAGGTCGCAGTATCAGTGTCTTGTTTTAATGGAGAATTCTTCAACTGTTTGTTTTTTCCAAACTTTTCATTTGTACTATAAAACTACATATGTGACCAAAGATAATATGAAATCAGAAAAAGGTAAGCACTGGACTCTGATTGTCTGAAGATGTTTGTTTAAAAAAAAATGAAGGTGGTCTCTGAAAAATTAATTTTCTAAGAAGTCATGGGAAAATCATGTTCTCTCTCAAAGTTGGAATTCAGAAATTGAGCAAAGTTTGTGGGCAAATTAGTAACTACTTCCATCTTACCTGCTTAGATACGTTCTTAAATACAGGCAAGGTCCTGTGTTATAATTACTCTCATGTAAGATATGGATGCTGAGAAAATATTTGCAATGTTTCTTATTACGTATTGGAACAAGTGCTGTTAAACCACAACAGTGCCCCTGCCGTGGATAAAAGGCTCCACGCTGCCTGCAGAAATCGACGTTCAACCACGGAGAAGATCAGGAGCCTGTGTTTCTTGGCTGTTGTGCTAGCAGGTAAATGTATGGCATTTGTATTTTGTCATAGGCTTCAGAAGCAAGATATAAATGTGATAACAACAGAAAAGCTATTAGGGGAGGTGGTCTTTTTACATAGAAAAGGAGAGAACGGGCATGGCTTTAACTCCACCTGAGGTGACTCTGTGGGGAAGACAACAGGGCTGGCTGGCTTGTTTAGAAATATGCCCCAGTCCAACAATGTATTCAGCTCTCAGGCACTGGCACAGATACACTGGAGTCAATGGGACCATTCAGCTGCTGAAAGCTACCCTGTGCTTTGCTAGTTTGTTTGCTGTGATTTTTACCCCAGTATACCAGAGGTTAATTTGGTCCAGAGTCTAATAAAGGGGAGCATACATCATATTATGTTGCTAGATAAAGGAAGAGGGAACCGCTGCAGCAAATGCCTTTGAAACGTATGGATGAACCCAAAATGTACAGACTAATGCTATTAAATTAAAAGGCCTGTGGTAATATTTTAATTCCTTGCTTATGCCTTATTGCAGCATTTTCTAACCTAACTTCACAAAATTGAAGTCAGGGTTTTTAAAAATCAACGGGGATAATTTTTCATGTATATCTTTCAAACTACCTCTCTTTAGCTTCTGTTCCCATGGAAATTATCGTGAAAAGCAGCAAGTAGCCATAGCTATTGCTAAATTCAACTGCTCGTTTGCATTTCATCTTCTATGTACGTTTACAAACATGGGCCATAAATACAGTGAAAATGATGTGGAGACCTTAAAATAAAAACGTTTTTAAAAAGTAGGGAAGGAAAATCGCATCTTCCCACTTGCTACTGTCCCGTTTGTACTGTAATAGAAGTAAATCCAGGAACAAGGGATGAATGAGGTTGCAGCCTTATTCAGCTGCTCGTACCTGCAAGTGCTTGTTTTCAAAATTTGCTGGAAACTTTAAGCTTCACGTTGATGGGGGGTGGGGGGGAAGAAAAATTTCTTGGCTCCTGCTGGGGCAAATTTTTTTCCCTTGAAGTAGCTTTTTCATTCACAATATCCTTCTTATGAAGTATTTTGAAAGTATTTTCTGATACAAATGAGTTAATAAAAGTCTCCCGTGAACTTTTGCTATGTAAAATGACACCAAGTTAATAGTATGCTGTAGTGTGTTGTCATATTCTTTGATTTCAGCAATGAAAACACTGATGCTGCATTTGACTTTCATTAGGAAAAAAAACTCCAAAAACTAAATGAAATGTGATGGGTTTACTCTATTTTGTGCTTCGTCTGCCAAGGTGTTAACTCGAATGTGCAAGGCACAGCAGCGCAAAGCTGCTGGATGCAGAAGCCATGCATTGACTGCAGAGGTGGTGCTTGGTGTGTCATTTTTTTAGCCTCTGTGGTTGCACAGGTTTAAGGACCTCAGGATCCAGAGGGCTGTGGGAAGCCTTTGAAATCCTTTCACCTCTCCCTCAATAAGCAGGAGTATTTGGTGCATAGTGGTACAAAGGCATGGCAGTTATTTCCACGGGACTTGCAATCTGTGAGTCTTTCCCATATCTTCATCAGGGATGGAGTACGAAAAGGCAAGGCCCAGAGTCTTCAGTGTTTCATTAGACCATGGATGAATCCTCCCTGATTTCTGCTGCAAGAAGAAATGATTTAGGGATTGCAGAGGGACGTTCATATTCCTATGATGCTTTGGATGAAAAAGGGGATCAGAATTTAGGGCTTTCCTATCTGACAGATCGCAGGGGGGTGAATGCTGGACAGAAAGCAGCCAGCCTGTGGGGCATGACTGCCCACCACAGAAAACAAAGGTGGAAGCCAAGCCTGCCTGTCTGGCAGCTGGCGAAGGTTAACAGGATTTCACCCGTTAATTCCTGCCTCTAGAAGGTGATGGAAGTCATTGTGGCAGGGAGAAGTGAGCTCTGCTGTGCATCCCGGGAGCATCAGACCTGAGCATCAGATGCTTCCGCATCAAAGGGGGGGATGAGAATTTTCTCAAAAGACAAATGTAGACGGAGCTCAGCTCCTGCTTTTCTGCATTCCCATCCCCAACTTGGAAATCAACTCTGGCATCGCAGCATGATGGCATTTTCTAGTGAATCTACAGTTTTATTCTGTAAATTTTCCCAGTATATATAATTATTGCCTGTGCACAGCTGCTTGTAAAGTTCTTTATTCRTAGAAGTCCAGACTGCATCAGCAATCACGTTTTAAGCTTTCAAGCACATGACAGTCCACATAAAAAAAAAACTTAAAGCAGAGGTATTAGTCATTTTATGGAAAAGAGCAATTAACTTTCAAGTAGATTTAATCTTTGAATATTGCTGTAATTACTAAAATGACATAAGTTAACTTCAAAATAAGAATGCTGCCTGCGGTACACCTGCTCACTTTAAGAATATTTGATAACAGAGCGTTTTGTTGGCACGGCAGGGAGMGGTCTCGTGGTCCCCCTGCTCTCAGGAGGCTCGCTCTGTGCAGGGAAACCATAGGGCTCGGCCTGCAGCTGCAGAAAGGGAAAGGTTTAGTACCTTACTAAGAGGTTTTTGTCAGGATGATTCTGCAAATGACTAATTTGTGCCTTTTCTTTTACTGCCAGCATTTTCCCTTTACTCATAACCATACCTGTATGAACACAAACTACTAGTACTACATAGATGTAGTAGTCATATAATATAGAAATGAAGCCTAATACAAACATATATGTAATAAGTATTTTTGTATTTATATATATCATACAGGTGCATGCTGATTTCACATATTTGTATCTATATATATAGAGATAACCTCTGTGTATAACATGAGAGAGAATAAGTATACAGAAAATGTAGCATTTTAATATCGATAACAGTTTTAGTCCTTAGTGAAGTACACCTCCCGTTCAGCTAGCCCGAAGCGTTGCTCTCGCGCCTCACCATCAGTTTCATTAGCCTGCTATTTAACTTTCCATGAGTACTTCAAGCAAGTCGTGCTTCAGCTGAGCACCAGCAACTCTGAGCACTGAACAACACAGACCCGCTGCCTTGGCTTGTAAAAGAAACTGGTTGCTCTTGTCTCGGTCATGAGCAGGCATGCTGCTCTGCTGTCATCTCAGTCAAAAGAATCATAGGTGTTAGCCCCAAAATGGGGAAAAAACACAACAAAACCTGGATAACTAAAGAACATTGCATTGTGGGTTTTTTTTAACGTGATTCTCTGCTGCTCTGACTGCTTCTTTCCCAGGTCCAGCCCTGGGCGGGCGCCTCGGCTCAGGCCCGGACGGGCAGTGTGCCGGGGCTGTGGGGGTGCAGAAGCACATCGACTGCCACCCCCAGCCGGGCGCTTCCCAGGAGGCCTGCGAGGCACAGGGCTGCACCTGGTGCACCACCGACGTGGCCAACGCTCCCTGGTGCTTCTTCCCTGAGGACAGTCCCTACGGTTACTCCCTGGGCGGGAACACCGAGAAGACGGCCAAAGGCTGGAGGTAAGTGTGCACGGCTCCTTCGGTGCTGCAGTCCAGCACTGCATGGCCACCACCGCTGCTGCCCCGGGGGCAGCTTGCCGGAGACCTTCCCCAAGCTGCTTTGCTACCGCATGCTCAGCTTGTGACGAGGAGGATAACGGACGTGTTTCACTGTAAGGGACGCAGAGATGGGGTCCTGTGCTCACACCACGCTGCTGGTGGGGCGCTGGCAAAGGGTGGTCCCTCCCACCCTGGGAGCTGTGTCCCAGTAGACCATGAGGTCTCCTTCCTTCAGGAGTGCCTATTTTATCCATTAATGGCGAGGAGAGCCTAAGCTAACCTGAGAGACTATTTCTGTTGATAAGTCAATGATTTATTTTTAAAGAGCTGAGGTAGAATATCTGAGTTGTTCCCCCCCGCCATGCCAGGGTGCTCACAGGCAGCGAGTGGTGGCGGTGGGCGGCAGCACGTGTTTCTGCCACAGGGTAACGCTGAACAAGCGCCAGGCCTTGTCCCTCTTCGGAAATGACATTTCCCCTGTTGTCTTGGAAGTGGAGTTCCAGACAAGGGACAGACTCCGGTTCAGGGTGAGTATTTGGCGGGGGGGGGGGGGAATTATTTAACCAAAGCAATGCATGCTGAAGAACGAGCTAACCTGCCTCCTCCTTGCTTTGCTTTAGCTCTATGACCCCAACAGGCAGCGGTTTGAAGTCCCACTCAAGATCGACTCCCCGGCGGTTGCGGCTGATGAGGCCAGCTACAACATGGAGTTCACAGATGACTCCTTGCACTTCAGGATCAAGAGGAAAAGCGCCAGCACAGTGCTGTGAGTACCAGGTGTCGTTAACGTCACTTTTCGCAGAAATTAAGAGTGATGGGGCGAGCGCTCTTTCCTCACACCCTATTGCTTGGGTCTGTGTGATACAGGCTCAAGCCCAAATTGTATGTGACATAAATACACATACAATGTGCCTTGTCCCTGGAAAACACTCATTATTAATAGAAGTATGTGCCTGTATAATGGGAGTTTATCTACATGCATGCAGGAAAGATTATTGAGCAAGTCAAATAACTTTTGAGGCTACAGTGTCACAGCTTGGGACGCTGGTAGACTCAACTCGTGAAAGCACTGAACTAAGTTTTCTGAAATTTTGGGTATTTAAATACGTCAGAAATTGAGCACCAAATCTCCTGACACTCTCCAAGATGTAGGCCTAGGAAATGAAAGCTCAAAGCCACAGAGGCCATAAGCCTTTACCTTCCACTGATTTCAGTGAAGGGCATCTGTGGGTCTAGTTTGTCACTCTGCAAAAATACCAGCTGTATTCTCAAGCTGGTACTGTAAGTTTAATTTCAGCAAAAGCTCCCCTCACCAGCAAATGTCACCAGGTGTCATAATTTCCCATTCTCTTGGCTTCCACCAACACATCTCTAGTGTGTAATGCTACTTAGCAAGAGAGCTTTTTGGAAGGAGCAGCTCCCTGCGTCCCAATCAAGGTGCGCTCCTGCCAGCTGCATTCGGGGATGCTACAGCGTGGCGTCAGCAGCAGTCGCTGGCTGTCTGCGGTGACAAATGACAGTGTTACAGACTGCTCTGGGTTATCACTGCTTGACTTAGGCAGGCAAAGGAGATGCACAGAACACAGAAATATGGGTACCGTTCGCGTCAGTCTGTGTTTGTGTCTATATTAGCATTTTAATTCAGATCAGCAGCACCTTTTGACGTGAATCTCCTGATTATATCCACGTCTTGTGCATTGGCCGACCTTGCAGTGGTCCTGAGGAGCATGAATTAGGTCTCTTCCACATGACCTCACTGGGAGGCGTGCTCTGGGAGCACATGCGGTGTGCTCCAGCTGCTAACGGGCTGCTTCAGAGCAAGCTCCTGAGATGTGTGTGGCCGCTGGGTCCTCAGCACCAGTTCTGCCTGTCTTGCACCCCACCACGAGTGCAAGCACATTCCCAGAAGGTCATCGGGATCCAAATAGTTCATTTCATGTATTAGACAATCTAACCCCAAATCAAGAAATTAAAAAATCAGCTCAGATTTCCCCCCTCCCAAGAAACTCTTTGTTAAACAGGCTCAAAATATAAGCATTATCTTTGTAAGCAATGTAAGGATGGCTTAACGCATGTGATGCAAGTAAGACAATACAGCCTCTAGAATGGTTTGAGTCTGCAGATGGAACCACCGCATTGGGTTTTTAATTAGCTGCCCGTCCTTTTACATTACAGTCTTCTGGCATCTCTTTTCGTACACATCACAGCCAATTCTGTAAAGTTTTCTTTTTGCAGGCTATTGTAAATGAATGTATTATGCATTACTCCGATAACAAAAATAATTTAATTCCTTGTTAGACTTAACAGCTTTGTGAAAACAGTGGGCTTATGTTAAAGGCCCAATTTTCTTCTCTTTGTAATAAGAGATTTTTGTAAAGGCTCATTAATTGGAATGGTGTTGTAAGAGGTGAATGTATAACGAGACATGGTGAGCGGCTAGCTCATGGCCCGTTCCCCTTCTCCCCCCTCCTCATCTTCACGCAAAACCCAAGGATTTAGGCTTGGTTAGTCAGGGCATGCTCAAACTTGGGACGTCCCAGTTAAGGGAAGGGGCCCGCTGTGAAGCAGATGCAGGGTTTGATCCGCTGAGCTGCCAAAGGCGCAACTCCAGTGAGAGGCAGAGGAGCACAAGTCGGTCCCTGCTGAGCAGGTTTCCAGGAAGGCACGTTCACCGGCCCACCGTGGGCCCGGGGAAGCATCCTCTGCGCCCCTGGCAGTGGGGCAGCCCCATGGCCCCCAAAATCTGTGCTCAGCAGCAACGCAGGTGTGGGGTGCAGCAGCAGCGATGCGCTGCAGAGCCTGGGGAGGTAGAGGGCAGTCTTGGTTAGTAGCATCGGCACAGCTCTCAGCAGCAATGATCTGCTATTGAGCATCGCCACTGGAAAAGCGTACACTGCCTCCGAGCAGGTAAAGGAGTTCTCATGAAACCCAGCCGACCCCAAAAAGAGGAAATTGCAGGTGAATGTAACGTGCAGTTAACGGGTTTTTATCCTGCAAACAATGGCAGTGCTGCTACTAAAAGATTCTCATCAGCAGAGACATGGGACTTTGCATAGAGAAAGGGAAATTATATGTTCCCAGGAATTTTTGTTTCATGTGAAATGGCACAGCCAGTACTTCTAGACTGAAGGATCACATCCTGGCAGGGAGCCATTCCTCTCACAGCTGAATCATATTTGGAGTTAAATTCCATATGTGAGGAGCAAAAATGCTTCCCTTTCATTGGCTTGCCAGTCTGTCCTGTCAGACTGAGTGAATGCAGATACTCAGGGATACCTCCACAGCCTGACTTACAGGGATTTGCAACCTCCTTAGCCACTAGAAGAGCTGTGCAGATGGAAATCTTCTTTCAAAACAGGAAAGCAGGTTATATATCCTGACCTAAAAGCCATGGGCTGCTGCATTTGCTCGACTGGGGAGGATGAACCCTCAGCAATTAGCATTACAGGAGCATCCCCACTGGTGATTGCACCGACTGGCTGGGTCCAGGAGAGCACCGGTGGCATCTGGCATGTTAAGCAGATTTTCACGTTAGTTCAACCTGCCCAAAGGCAGGTTTGGGTGCGTGGGAGGTGGGTCTGAGTGTGCTCCACAGCAGCAGCAAGGGCTCAGCAAGAACTGCTGCAGAGCGTCTTCATCATTGCCTTGTCCCCTCGTCCCCGTCCCAGGTGCAGTTTGCAGAGAAGGTGCTAAAACCCAAATCTTTTTTCTTTGGGCTCCTTCCAGAAGTGTAAGCTGCTGCTCCAGGGCACCCAGCATGCCTGGGGCCAGGTGCTGAGTTGCACAGCTGGTGGCCTCTGCGGCTGTGCCAGGTTAGGGCAGGCTGTGTAGGCAAGTGTCCCTGAGAAACAGGCAAGCATGTAACACCTGGGGGGACTCCAGTCTCCTATTTTAAGATGCAAATGGCCATGGCCTTGCTGTCTCAAGAACAGCTGAATCAATTGTTAATCTTCATATGCACACAAATATTGCTCAGAACAGTTGATGTGGGCAAATAAAGCCTCTTCAACAGGTGCTGCAGTTGCACTCTCTTGGTGTGAGTGGATGATAACTCATGTCTACACCAAACCAGGTCCGGGCACTCTGCTGGACCTTTCTAACGTCTCTGAGGAAGGCTTTTTCATTGTAAAGCAATCCTAAACCCTCAGAAATCTGTTCTACATGATGCTCCTTATCCCTCACCAGCAGCTTCACACTGCTGGATGACCCACCCCCCAAAAAAAGCCTAAAATGCCTCACGATCCCCAGCGTGCTCTGGCACAGCTGACAGTCCATGTGGGGAGGGAGCAGCCTGTCCCTAGCAGAAACATGGTATGGGTTTGGGTTGTTCTTTGAAAGTCCACACTTGTATTTCTCTCCCCTCCTTTCCATGGTGCAGTCTATCCCACTATCAGTGTCTTTGCGCCTCAGACTTTGATGGGGTAGCTGATGGTAGTCTGCCTGCTTGATGTAAAACCCCATCCCAGCTCTGCCATTCATGCACACAAAGCCTTCTCCTCGTGAGGAACTATTTAATACCACATTGGAAATGTCGCAGGGGAGAGGTGGCAGAGACTTTGAGWTGTTCCTGAATGTACTTTACAGGCATTTTTCCCACTCACTGTGCACGAGGAGCCTTTGCTGTAGCCGAGCTACCCAAGTGCTGGCTCAAGAAGGGCAGGACAAACTCAGGGCTCTGTGTAATCACACTAATGGGGGAGAGGAATGAATTATGTGAGGGGAGAGCCATTAAAAGCTGATTGCAAACCTCACGTGGAGCCAGGAACAAGAGTAAAAGGCCAAGTCCCACTACATTTTCAGCTTGCTCCAAGGTAATCAGGCGACAGCTGCTGCTTCGCCCGCATGGGGCAAAAATTAGATGGGGTCGTGCAGGGAAATGATCCAGGTGCTGCTGGAGGCTCTGCAGGACCAGGAGCTCTTGGGCTGTCTCCCTTTCTTCTCCCAGTAATGCCTCTTGGCTTCCTCCCTCTTACCTCTCTCCTTCTCCTCCACTGCTGTCCTTTCTTCTGTCCCATCCAGTCCTGCCTGCTCCTGCCCCTCTTCACCCTCTCCCAAGCTCCTGCTGTTTCATTGGTGGCCAGGGAAGGTCCTTCCCCATGCCAGCAGCTCTCTGAAGCCATGGGGGTGAAGAGGTGCCACTTCCACGCGTTCGCTGGTGAGGTGCTGAGGAGGTCAGATGAGACTGGGGCAGGCAGAGCCCCTGCTCCCCTACAGATGTCAGGTGTTTTCCATTTTGCCTGGGATGTAACCCAATCCTGCAGCTGATTTAAGACTGCAAGTCTTAGATCTGAACCACGAGGGACAGGGACTGGGGCCTGGGCATCAGCCCTGGAGGTGAACCTCCCAAACTACCGGCTTCATGGGGCAGCGGAGGCTGTGGGGAACCTCTCCCTGCTCCCATGATGCTTGGAAAATACCTGTTTTGGCAAATCGGTGTGATCAGTGGCAAAAAGTTTTGTCAAGAAATTTGTAATCAGCCTTAGTTTAATAAATCCTCGCTCACGCTATCCTAGCTGATCTTGCAGCTATACTGGGAAACWGGCCCATCGTTGGCGAGGGCCCTACAGTAATAAAAACAGGAGAGAAAATATGGGGTTGTAATAAGGCAGGCGAGGGAGCAAAACGGAGCCTCTGCGTTATTTAGTGGCACGTGCTCTCAGGTTGAGTACTATTCTTTCTGCTCCTGCCACTAACAGCAGCAACCACTGGAGGAGGTAGTATCAAATGTGAGCATGAAGGCTTCAAGAAAGCATAGATTTCCTCAAGAACTGAGAGTAAAAGGCYGGGAACTGTTTGCTTTAAGGCAGCGATAAATAACAAAGAGATCCTCATTTTGCAGTGTGTGATTACTCTGTGGGACTCGTTGCCCCAGGGCAGTACTGACACGGGAGGCTTAGCAGGATACACATTCATGCATAATAAAAAAAATCATCTGTAGAACAAAAAAAAACCCAAACAACTATTTTTGTCTCCATGTTTCACAACATAAGCTAATTCTATGAAAACAGCCAGAAACTTCCTCCATATGCAGATTATTGAAAGACTGGCTCTGAGTGACATCTTATGCCTTCCTCTGCAATATCTGGCCTGGGCCATTGCTGGAGACAGGCGGCAGAGGGATGGACTATTGATTTGATTCTCCACTTTAATATCCGTTCTCCAACTGACTTTTCCTTCATGATGTCATACGAATAATGGAAGGCAGAACATTTTTCCCAAGCCAGGTAAGTGCTCCTTTCTATCTATTAAGAGTTTGGAATACCTCGTTTGCTATCACGCTTGGGAAGATACTGCACAAATAACTGAAATCTAATCAAGATTTTCTCTAATTTCCAAAAAGGCTGCTCTGCTGCAGAGTTCAGCTGCCTTTTTTATTGATTGTGGTAGTAAGCACAGACGCCACTTACCATGAAGAGGTTTTTACATAGGCAAGGCTATTAGAATGATTTATAACGCTATTGTCTTAAACTGCAATTTTGCTGAAAGCAACAGGAGCAAATTGTGTGCATCATGGGTAGCTTGGGTTTGCTCCTGGTTTGTAAAGCCTTTATTTTAGTCTTCTAATCATTCAGATTTATGTTACATAGGCAAGAAGTATTGTAGGTATATCACTTATCCAAGTGTTTTTCAGAACAAAAATGAAGCATTATATATCCAGCCACTTATAGGACATGCCCTGATACCATGACGATGAATACAGTAGAAGTAGAGCAGAACTGTGTCAATAACTGTAAATATACCCTGCAATTCTTTCTTTTAAAATGTCACATCTGTGGAAAATCTGTTGGGTACTCGTGATGACTTTCTCCACCGATTTGATAAATCACCTTAAAAGTAAGATAAACATATAAAAATYCATTCTTGGTGTGCCTTCTGTAGTCCAGTGGTGCCCCAAGACTTACAGCTAATAAGGAATACGGCTGTTGTGAGAAACATTTTTCAGCAATCTGAGAGCAATGGAAAATCACGGGGACCTGGGTTCCTAAGCTGATGCTCCCCAGCAGCTCAAGAGGGGTGAGTCAGGGG
The DNA here is from genome assembly GCA_035582835.1 of Phoebastria nigripes. NCBI lineage: Eukaryota > Metazoa > Chordata > Aves > Procellariiformes > Diomedeidae > Phoebastria > Phoebastria nigripes. Next base: position 1,176,283 of record JAYKAV010001456.1, on the reverse strand, counting down.
CCAAGTATATTTGAGGTTCTTCTGAAAATAGGGCCTATACTCCTCAGTCCCTAAGGTGCTTTACTGCTTTATGGGCAGCCTGCGCATACAGCGATAGCCCGCGCCCTCTGAGAAAGTATGCCAAATCTCAGCCAGGAGGCTCAGACCCACTTTTGTGATAGACATGTGAAGCTTCCACCTGAATTTGCACACAGATAATATATACGCTGTGCTCCCTTTCACAAAGCTACGGTTTCCAAAGGGTCCGGAGGCCAAGAAAAGCAGATGTTAGAGAGGACATTTTCTCCAAGTGACTGAGTGGGACAGGTGTTCACACCTTAAAGTAACGAGCTCGTTTCTCTTGGATTCATTGCAACAAGAAGAAAAAAAAAACCCTCTCCCAACCTAAAATGATTTTTGAATGTCCAAATAATGCATTATGCATGTCTTAATGGTGTATCGTATACATGTCCCAAGCCTCCTAATTCTGGAGGTTTTATAAGACCTCTCAGTGTGTGCCACCAGCTGCTTGCTCACGGCAGGTGAGAGTCAGTGCTCCGAGCCATTGCACACACTGTGGCTATTGGTCTCCAATAAACTTCAAAGAGAGCGAAGTCATTCAGCCAGGTAAATCGTCATGTCCAGTCCATATTACAAAGGACTGATGATTGCACTTCTGAAAACCATTTTATACTGCCTTTTACTCATCCTCCTCAAACGTCATGACAATGTTAGTCATAAACTGCACCTTCAACATGGACAGGATGTTTTATCTATCTGCCTACCCACCTTCCTTTAACACTGCTTCCCTGGTCTGCCGTAGTTACGTTTTGTCCTGGTGGCCTGAGGGTTGACTGCTGGATGTGAGACTGTTTCACTTGCTGGCCAGAAATGTTGATTTTCACACAGACCTTTTCAATCCTGAATCACTCTTTTTTTCCTTGATGCAAGGTTAAAAAATAGAGAGGGTTACTCTTGAGTATAGCGCACGGTGTTTGGAAGAAAACACTAGGTTTTATCAGTCAGGCGTCCCGGACAGGCAGCAGGCAGCTGTTAGCAGGCAATGGGCCAGGCAGCCGTGTGGGGAGGCCAGTTTGTATTTCCACAGGCAGGAGTCTTCCCACCACAGAGGCACTAAAAGGTTAGGACTTTCAGCAGTGAACCTGAGTGCAGCTATTACCTCTTCTGCAAAGAAAAGGGTTCTTGTCTTCACAGGCTTTGCCGTGTCTAACTGCTGGTGGGGGTTGAATTTTTGACAGTGAACAACTACTTAGCTGTATTTTTAGATTTTTTTTTAGATTTTTAGATGCCTTCTGTTGTCCATCTCAGCACTGTTATGGTTTGTAGGACTGTTGGAGGAGAACCATGCAAATTCCTGCGCACATGGTGCCATTTTATGCTCCCTCCTGTTTTGTTCCTTCTATCTGCTTTGAACCAGCAGGAGGGGAGGTGGGAGAAATATGACATTTTCTTTTATTGTCTCCAAGTGTTTAAGGAATGACAGACATAATTTTTCATTTAAGTGGTTGCTCTTTGCCAACACAACACAGGCAAACACATAAAGTAACACAACAGCTTACCACAGTGCGCTGCAGAGCACAAGGGCAGTCACTTGGGAGTGGAGGCAGAGAGAGGTGCCAGGGGAAAACCTGTCTATGCTTTCCTTTAGGTGGAGAAGACATAATGGTGCCTGGAAAAAAGAGAGAGTCATTACCAGCCTTTTTATTTCATAGTTAATGCTATATTTAGCGCACGGCCGTTCTGGCAAGTGGAGGTCTAACGAAAGACGAGGCTGATGGAGAGCGATGGCTGGCAGCACAGCATGGGCAGCTGCGCTGCTGGGAGTGGCAGCCCCTGGGGAGACGAAAGATGGAGGGGTGCAGAGAGGAGCACTGTTTTGGCGATGCCGTGTAGAAGTTGAGTGCGTGACAGTGGCCTGAGGGAACGCATGAGTTATAAAACAGTTTCTCCATGCGATTTGAAGATGTGGTGGGGCAGAGGGGTTGTTCCTAGGGTTGCAGTTTGCACCACCCCAGTGACCCTCCTGGGCAGGGAGAGGACTTGCTGAGCAGAAGGAGTGCTTTTAATGCCATGGTAACACTAATTGCTCTCACGATGGGAAATGTCAGTGCCGTAATGTGGATGCCATGAACGTACAAAGCCTCATGTCCTCTGAACAGACATCATGGAGAGAGCTCAATGAGTTAGGACAGACATTTAAGCTCTTCCCAAAGCATTTCCCCTCTGGCATCCTTTGCTTTTTGCATAACCCCATGGTCTGCTCAGAGCAGTGACCGTGCCTGCCTCGGCACAGAGCAGAGCTATGTGACAGCGCTCCTTTGGACAGGAATATAGCTCCAGAGCTCATCCTTGTTCCTACATAGCAGCAGCCTCTTGCAGAAAGGCCTCTGTTTGCCAAGGGCTGGATCTGATTCTCAGGGATATTTTGCATGCATTAACCTTCCTATAAGAAAATAATCTTATTCAGTACTGCGTGTAGGTGGAGGAGATGATGGAAGGGAGGGAGAGCTGCTGCTGGCAAACAATCAAATGAAGACTTAAATACAAATTCTTACTTTTCCTGCGTGTGAGAAAGGCCAAATAGACTTTTTCAAAAATACATAGACCCTTCAGTATATGTGCTTGACTTAGGACTTGTCTAGGACACTTTAGGGATGGATTGTGCCTGCCTTTTGCATGGAGAGGCAGGAGGGTGCCTTGGATCTGCCCCTGGGCATCCCTGTGAGTGGTTGTCCTTGCTTCCCCATGGGGAGAGCAAAGCTGCCTGAAGCTGGTGTGGTGGGAGTGGCGCTGTCCTCCCAGCAGCGGGGACTCGTCCCCAAGCAGGGGTGCCAGTGGCACGGGTGGCAGCCAGGGCTCACCAGGGAGCGCTCCCCTTGCAGGGGTAGCGCTGCTCCCCCCCAACACAGCCCATCTTCCACTTCTCTGATTTACCGGTCAATTTGATCAACCATTTAATTTTTTCAAAATCATTGACAAAAGACCATTAAAAGGAGAGTTATGCCACTTCTACACTCTATGGCTTTGGCTCATTTATTTTAATTAGCTGTAACAAATTCATGGTTAAACAAGGCTCAAGAGGGTGCTATCTAAATGTGGTACTCATGGCATACACAGTACCATTAACGAAACACTTCTCCACAGCTTGACTATGTTCTCCTCCATCTAGCTTGCAGCTCATTATAGCACTAGAGRTAGGAAACAGAATGTAACACCTAATTAAAATGTGAGCCTGTGTCCACAGATGATTCAATAGAAATAAAGGCATTAAGCTGGCGAGAGAAGCAGGAGAGAGTCATCACAATAAAAACATCTCATTCAAGCAGAGTCTGGAGGAAGCTGTCCCCTCTGCTTTAGGCACCTGCATAAAGTTGGGGGTAACAAAGAATTCGGGTCCTGATCCAGCAAAGCATTAAAAAGTAAAAACTGATAACAACTAAGTGTTGTTCTCATTAAGTATTCTGAACCCCACTGTGTAATAACAATTTTTAGCCTGCCCCGTTGGTTGTCATAGAAATAGCACAAGGAACCACTTATTTTGGTAATAGGATTATAGATAGTGTCTTCTCCTATTTTAGTTGTTCTTTTCAAAATTATACTGATGCATTTTATTGTATAAGTAGATGAGATGTCTGCAGCCATTGCAAGATGAATTTAATGTGTGTTAGGTTAAGCACGTTAGAGGCATGCATAGAATTTAATGTTTTTTTAATATTGTTACTCTCCAAAATATAGAAAAACTATAAATAGCCAGGTGTGAACTTAAAATTATGCCTACCAAAGATAAGCAAATTAATCATGTCTCCCTCTATTTGTCGCAGGTGGGACAGTCCCCTGGTTGATCTGTTTTTCTCCAACCAGTATCTTCAGATCACAACTACTGTGCCATCCACTTCGGTGTATGGGTTTGGTGAACATGAGCACCCGTCCTTCAAACACAGCATGGACTTTGTTACCTATGGCATGTTCAGCAGGGATCAGGCACCAACGGTAATTCACTTCATGCAACACTTTGTCTGAAACTTGTATCACAAAAAGGAGGTGGTGAGGTACAGCTTTGCCGAGGGAGCACCTCTCTCTGTATGGTAACACTGCTAATGTGAATTGATGGCAAACACGGAATGTCACAGGCTTTGCAGGTGTCGTAACTTTTAATTAAATGACAAAACCATGAGTCATTCTGAGGGGACTTTGAAGCCTTTTATCAGAAGCTTTCTCACAGTGCAGTTAGTTTTCAGAAAAAAGTATTTTGTGTGCCAAGATCCTGGTTCAGGAAAGCATTTAATTTCATGTTGGATCAATCCCTGTTCATCCAAACAAGCTGGACTTTAGCAGGACTCATTAAATGTTTGGCTAAACTGGGGTCAGTAGTTGATGAGTCTATTTTAACTAGCAAGGTATTTCTTACCCATGCCATTTTGGAGGGTTTTGCAGAATATGGAGGGTTTAACTAAGAGAGACTAATAAGAAGCACTGTGTTGAGGCAGAAAAAAATAACTCTCTTCTATCAATTTGACTTCACACCAGTTCAGATGAAAAAAATCCCCAACCTTTCAAAACAAGTCTCTAACTATGAATGAATTTATTTCCTTGTCTTTGCATATCTACCTAGCTGACAAAAATGGTGAAAAATAGCAAAGTCAAGCCATACCTAATGTGCTGTTTATGTTTCAGTCATTTGCCAACCTCTATGGAGTTCACCCTTTCTATATGTGTGTAGAAGCYGACTCCAATGCCCACGGTGTTCTCCTTCTGAACTCCAATGCACAAGGTAAAAAGATATATGGATTCTCTATATGGACTGCATATAGAAAGATGGTAAATTAGTAAATATAAAAAACTGTTTTACTGATTGCTTTTTCAATGTGGTACAAATATGAGTGACTGTTCCATAATTAAGGTTCCAGGAATTACTATAAAGTTTTCAAAGGGATTTCATTAGAATGACTGTTTAACAAGGTAAGGTATTTTCAGTGAAAATATATGTTGGGGTTTTTTTTTGTTGTTGTTGTTGTTGTTTTTTTTTTTTTTTTGAAAATAGATGCATATACAGGGAAAAGAGAAGGTGGAAGAAATTTCCTCTGTGATTGGCATAACTGAATCAAATCAATTTAGGTTAGTCCTATATTCTATCTGTGGAGAACAGTTTTGTGCGTTGCCATGGTCACCTTACTGTATTAATCCAGTGGTGTAATTTTGGAAAAGGGGAATCTTCACTCAGTCTATAAAATCAGTTTCCCCTGGCAGGCAATAACTTCCAATAAGAAGATTAAAATAGCATAGAGGAACCCTAAACACAAGCTTGTGGTTCCTTTTTATATAAATGAAACTGAGACAAATGGATCCGTGCAATCTACTTTGTGTGGGTTTCTGTGATTTATTGCTGCACAATGCCAATCTGAAAGTGGAGATTACAGAAACACTGGGCAACTGCTAGCCTATGTACAGGTCCTGTTTGCTCATCCAATCATACCCACAAGACATCGGGTAGTGACTTGAACGTGTAGCCACCTCTGCCTGGGGATACGTTTATGCATAGAAGAGCCCAGCATACATGCATCTAGAATAGGATAGGATAAGATAGAATAGAATAGTTCAGTTGGAAGGGACCTACAATGATCGTCTAGTCCAACTGCCTGACCACTTCAGGACTGACCAAAAGTTAAAGCATGTTATTAAGAGCATTGTCCAAATGCCTCTTAAACACTGACAGGCTTGGGGCATCGATTACCTCTTTAGGAAGTGTGTTCCAGTGTTTGACCACACTCTCAGTAAAGAAATGCTTCCTAATGCCCAGTCTGAACCTGCTCTGATGCAGCTTTGAACCACTTCCCCACACACTGCAGAGTTTGTACTGGGAACCTGTTTTTTCCCTTTCAGATGTTTCGCTGAGTCCAAACCCATCCCTAACTTTCCGCACTATTGGAGGGATCCTTGACTTCTATGTCTTCCTTGGACCGACTCCCGAAAACGTAATTCAGCAATACACAGAGGTTAGTAGAAAAGTGCATATGGCACATGGGGCAGTACCTTGTAACAAACTCCCGTCAGTATCTGGTAGTATCAGCAGGTAGGGCAGCCAAAGCTTTGTCCTGATCTGTTCATACAAAGCCGTAGCTTCAGGTCCATGGGCAACCTGGTGTGTGCTCAGGCATCTGCGGTCAGTCTGTCTGAGTGTAGCAGACTGGCTGGGCGTTCAATGCACATCTCCAGCCTTTCCTGTAGCATTTCAATAATGAGAGCAGGAGTGCATTAAAGAGATGCAATGATTAGAAAGACATTTGTCCAAGCTTACTCTTCTCCGGGCCATGATATTTTTACAGTCTTCACTACATGACCAAGTACGTTTTGACACTGTGGATGGAGAAAACAAACCAGGCAGAGCACAGATGGGAATGTTTGGGAACTTTACATCTTCTGGACTTCAGAGATGTTGAATGAACTTCAAAGGCTTCAAGCCTTTATTTGCCAGTGGAATTGCCTGTTGATTTTGGAGCCATCAGCCTGTTTTTTACTAATGAAAACCCATGTAATTGCATTGGAGAGCATAGATGTGAAAAAAACATATTTACTGCTGTCTCACAGAGCATAACTACTTGCTTTCCATTGCCCAATGTTTTCCAAAGAACTGAGAGTACACTTGCAAATAGCTGGTTTTGGAGTGCATGTGCAATTCTTACCCCGTCAGGGCCGCCCAGAAAAAAGTAACAGGTAACATGTTCTTCCTGGTCACCAAATGCCAGGTGATGCATTAACTGGCCCCTTGCACAGAGAATTGCCACCTCAGAACCAAGCTCTGTACATAAAGAAACCAGTGCCAAGCCTAAAGAGTGTAGAGCAAAGCTGAGAAGGGGCGTGTCACTGTGAGAAGGTGGACTCATGTGCAGACTCTGAGGATTAAGCTGCAACCGGAGGTGCCGAGCAGCCCCGAGCCGGGAGCTGGAGCTCACAGTGAGATGTGTATGTGCTCTGCCTTCCCCTCCGCTGCCCCACCAAGGTGCCTGAGCTCTGATTTTCAGCAAACGTTTTTGTCTTTCCTGGCTTTTTAAAGCCTCCATATCCTATGCTTGCATTCTTTTAAAGTGCCTGAAATGGGAACAGAAATATAGTGGTTTGGACAGAGGGAAAGAGAGGATTTAGCCCAGAAGGAAAGTATTGCTGGGTTCTGCTTTGGTGATGGAAGGGAGAAGAAGCCTTGCTCATGCCACTGTTTTGGGAAGGCTGGAGCCTCCCCAGGGTGGTGGGCTCTGCTAGACTTTCCTTGTCCAAGCAGAGGTTCAGGTGGTGCCTCCCAGAGAGGTGGGAGGCTGCCGGTGCCCCTCCGCGTCCCAGAGTGGGAGCAACTGCTCTGTCGCTCAGATTTCCAGCTCCCTCTGCACATCCTCCCCACCAGCAACCTCCGACCCTGGTGCCACAGACCAACCAGCAAACTAGGTTTTGAACTTACACATTGGCAATCAAACAAAAAAAACAAAACAAAACAAAAAAAAAAACCCCAAAAAACCAGAGAAAGAAAGAAAAAGTAAAGCGGCTTTCCCCCTAGTCGCAGCTTGGATCCCTGTGATGAAAGCACCTATTTCAGGGGAGTCACTGCAGCAGCGTGATGGTGATTAGAGCCATACCCATTTCTTTTCAAAGTCTTTTGCTGGTGTTTGAAGGCAGCAGTTCTGTGGCTTAGCAGGTGGCCAGTAGCTGAAAATAAAATGAGAGAGTTCTCACTCCCCAGCTGATGGGTACTGGCAGCTCACTTTCCACCCCTGCCTCTCTGGAAATGGAGCTGGAGCAAAGAAAACAAGGTAAAGGGGAGCTGGTGGGCGTCTCCTAACTAGACATGTCACATGCCAGGACAAAAAAATCCCCTGTTCTGTATTCTTCAAGCTTGCGCTCAGCTCTCTAGGGAATCTTAAAGAATGCATGGTAGCAATTTCACAGTGAAATAATAACTTCTTCAGTAAACATCCTGAAATTCCCAGATCGCAAATGTTACAATTACCGTATTATTAGTCTCTAGGGTAATGATTTGGCTTTTATGTACAAGATATGTGGGAAGGTGAAGGAGACAGAAAAGACTTTATTTTTTAATTGTATTTTCTGTCACACCCAGAGGACTCTCCTGCGCAGTCATTGTCATGCCCCGGGAAAGGAGCAGTGTGACCGATGTCTGCAAGGCACCGCTCAGTGGCATCCCTCAGCGCTCTCGGCTGTTTGCATGGGTCTCCTCTGGGAAGTGGTGTTTTGGGAGCTCCCAGCTGCAGGGGACCCTGGTGGGGCCAGGCTGCCCTGCTGCAACGAGCTCCTTGGGGGAATGGCACCCGCCTCCCACCTGTGCAAGCATCTCCCCAAAATCACTGCATGGGGCTTTTTGCAGGGACCACCCATTGCATCCTCTCCAGGATGGCCCCAGTGGTATGGCAGGGTGGCCAGGTGCCAGCCGGTGCACGGCTGTTGAGAGCAAGGGAGCTGTGTCCAGAGCAAAGTGCTCCACATCTTTCTCAAACATTTTGTGCTGTTGCCTTCAGTGCCACTTCAAGACCTGAGCAACCCCTCTGGCCCCCGCCGCGCTTCTTTCTGTGAAAGATTTAGGAGCTTAGCTCTGCTCAGTGCTTTTATGCAGCTCCCTCCAAACCAGTGAGTTAGGACAGCTTTGTAACGAAGCTCTTTACTGGGTCTCTGGAGTATGTAAGCTTTCCCCATGCACCTCCCCAGGTTGCTGCCAGCACCCAGGGGTGGCCCACGGGCTCTTGCCCAGAGTCACTGCTGCGTGGCCAGCTGGGGGCAACCAGGCTGTGCCAAGAGCGGGGCTCCCTGTGTGGTGATCAGGGATGATTGCGGCTGCCCTGCCAGGGGCACCAGCCTCTCTGTGCATCCTCAGGGCAAGGACAGGTGGCAGTGAAAGCCATGGTGGCCCCGGGTGCCAGCCTGGCCCAGGCTAATCTGCTTTAAATGCGCTCCAAGGGCAATGCAGGGAGTGGGAAGGGAGCAGAGGGCTGAGTGCCGGTGCCTCCGTCCCCCCTGCTGTGTCTTGCGCGGAGCAGAGGTGGGCTGTAGGACGCATCCTACCAGTGGCACCACAGTGCTACAGCAGTGATGGCAGCAATAGGGCCTGTGCTGGGCATCGTGCAATGGGAAGGAGAAATCTCCATCCCGATTCTTCTGCTCCCTCCTGTCCCTGAGCCCGGCCGCAAGGAGCACTGCTACTGGCACATCAGAGGCGGTCCTGCCACAGCTATATATATATATATATTTGACAGTAATCACACTTTTCTCCTACTATAGAAGAGGTCCGGTGTGTGGAACAGTTATATAACACAAATCTCGCTTCTTATGACAGATGCCTCGGTTTGCAGGAGGATGGGAAAAAGCAGTAATAAGCTAAAGAGCTCAGCCATTGAGCTGAGCCTAGCTGAGGCTCTACAGCCAGACCTAATACCAGACCACCGTTGCCAAGTCCACTGGTGGCCTTTCAGGACAGAGTAACAGTGCCTAGCAGTAGCATATGAGCTCCATAACAAGACACTCAGGAAAGTTATAGTTCAACAAATGGACATTTAACAGCTGTTGGGTAGAGTGAAGGTCATGGATTTGTTATTTTATCACAAATTATCCGATGACAAGCTTTAAGAGAGCATACTGCATATCTCCTAATTCCGTTTTGAGAGCAAATTGCTGGTTTACTTCCTCCTTACAGAACTGTAGGATAGTTCTGGGTGGAAGGGACCTCAGGAGGTCTCTAGTCCAGCCTCCTATTTGAGAGGTAACATGGGGAACCTGCTGGTACCTACAGTTTATCACAGATGATTCAGTGAGAGTCTCACAGTTGAATTCATGGGTGCCTCAAGAAGGACTAAGCAGCTGATAAGTGTTTGTGCAGCAGAGAACAAAGTTTGAAGACCTTGACATTGAAAGTCCTTAAAATTTTTAGACTCCTGAAGTTGTGAGCATCTTCTTAATGGTTCAGCAGTTGCAGGGCCTTTCTTCTTGCTCTCCTAAAACAAAGTTCATCTTCTGTGCATAGACTTTGAGTGAAGGTTACCCCCTGCCTAACTAGGTGCCCACAACACTCACCTGCCTACCTCAGCCATAGGGGATGAGCTGGTTAGAGATATCTGGGCCATAGGAACACCTGTGTAATTTAGCCATTGTGTGACTATCCAAACACACTATTTCTGTGTCTAAATCCAGAGCATTAGCACACTTGGGTTTTTATAGTTTCCTCCTACAGCTCTTCCTTAAAGAAAGGAAGTTTAAGCAAATATCAAGCTTCAAGAGTAATTTTATATGGCTAATTAGAGTGCAAGATTAGCAGTCTTTCATGATGAGCCCCTGTACCTGCATTGCTGGAGATCTCAGCTCCTTTGTAAACATGGGAAAGAGTATCTCTCTCTACGGCTCTATATAGGGCATAACTCTTCAGCCATCTCTCGCATCAAAGTCTTTGGTCATAGTGTTAATAGAATAAGGTCCCGATTTACTCTACAGCATTTATAACTTAGTTGATATCGTTCATGCTCATAGTAATAATGTTATTTGTCCAATAACCCAACACAGGGAAAGTGAATACAGATCACCTGCTCCCTGGGCACAGATTTTAGCTGTTAGGTATATATGTTTTCACTGAAATTTGTTCTCACTGCAAAACGTTTCCAAGGCATCTTCTAGATTCATCAGCTCTCAGGTGCATCTGAAAAAAGTGAAAAAAAATTACATAATGCCAGGTTATGTAAACCTGGAAAAACTAACAGTGAATTTATTAAACAACACCAGGAGTTATTTAAGAACCAAGTGCAGGAGGAATTGTGGAACTTCTTTTTCTGCTTCTGCACTACCGTATCTTCCCATTTGTTTTCTCAGTTTGGATACCCCATATGTTTGCTGTTTCTCCATTTCTCATGTTTTCCTCTCTCAGTTCCCCTGCCATACCTCATTTACCTTTTCTGATTCTATGGGAGTCAATTTTGCCAAGCAGGCTTTCTCTGACTACTGCATTTTATGATCATTTGTATGCAGAATGCAATCTATATGAATTAACTAGATCCTAAATATGTATCAAATCCAACATGAGTTTTCAGGTTTGCAAAATTACATCCCTGCCTCTGCTGATCCATCTGCAAGTAGGTACCATATGTCAGTTACTTTACCAGGAAGCTTCAGGGGGATCCATTAGAGAGTCCACAGCATAATTAGAAAAAAGAACATTTGTTTTCCCAGCTGCCCTGTTTTCATCCTTCCTCTTCAAATGTTCTGCTGATTTCAATTAAGCTCACCATAGATGCGCCAGCCCGGTGAACCTGGGGAACTAATTGCTTTAAAACTTAATATCTTGCTTGCAAGGTGGATTTTCTTCAGTTGGTTCAGCTGTAATCCCAAACTCCTCAAGGGATGCTGTCAAGATATACTGCCTCGCCATGGGGCAGCTCTGCGGTCCGCAGGTGAGACAGCACCAGTCACGTAAGGGTGAGCAGCTGAACCTCAGCAAACCCCAGTGCTGGGGAAGGACCCTGGCTGGCACACCGGTGGCCACAGCTCCACCTCCAGCCCCACTGGTGTCCACCTGGGTGCTCGATAGGACGTGGGGGCAGAAGCAAATCCCCATCCAGCTCTTGAACCACGTTGTATTGGCGATGTCCCAGGCTGACTGTCCTCCCCAGTCAGGTGCGACCTGGGGTATCGCAGGACCCGGAGCAGGGCTGCCCAGCGGTTCCTGCTGCCTCTGCCCAGGCTGCTCACCCCTGCAGCGGTTCCCATTTCCCAGCCGGTTTGGGGAGAGGCAGTGGATGCCACGCAGACATCCTGCCAGGGCACTGGGCTCTGTGTTCAGTTGCAGGATTAATATTTATCAGCTGGTTTTCCCTCTTCCTCTTGTTCAAGGGGAGAAGCCTGTGCACAAAACATTTTATTTCATTAGGGATTTCTTTCGTTCTGGTCTTTTTAACCTTGTTTGTAGAGGTCGCTCTCTGTTTACAGTAGAGAAAGCAAGGGCAAAATGTGCATCTGCTTTAGGAACACAAAATGGTGGCATTCACAGAGTTCATCTTGCAGCCTTCACTGGTCTAAAACAAGTTCTGCTGCCTCCTCAGATGAATTTATCCTTAATATGGTGAGTGTGGTTGTGACAGAGAAGCAGACTTCTTGCCCTGAGGCTTGCCGTGCTTGGCTCGACACCTYGGTGCCAGCTGACAGAGTGTTTAGGAGATTGTCCCAAGCCATCATGCCCCATTCAGCTCTCCACGGGAAACCCTAGCAGAGCTTGAAAGATGGTCTGGGGGATCAGCTGTGTCCACACAAGCTGGAAATAACTAATGACACGTGTAACGAGATGAGACTGCACCGTGGTGGCAACAGTGTGTCTCTGCCCATCGGCCTCCCCCTACATGGTAGGGGGCCACCTTCGTCTCTCCAGGGCCTCTCCTGGCAAGGGCGCAGCGGCGTGCAGTGAAGGCTAAGTGCAGCTGCGTCGGGAGCATGCTGCTGATAGCTGCTCTTGCTTCCTCTGAAGGGCTTAGCCTCCAGCTAAGCTGGAGGTGAAGTAGGTGTTGAGGAGGTTGAAGAGAGTTAGGTCTGGTGGAAYGGGACAAGTAGCAGGCATACAGGGCAGCTGTGCTGCTCAGCCGGAGCGTCCTTTCTGGAGGGAGTCAAACCATTAACCTCACCAGTTGTTCTGGCCTCCTGCTTTTTCTTAGGTGAGATAGCAGCATCCCAATAAACGAAACCACACGGTGTAGCCAAATTTGTAATGCTTAGTGCTTAAAGTTTGCCTGTCTGTCCACAAGCCATTCTCATTTGGAAGCAATTTACCCTGCATGTTCCCCCACTGCGGGTGCATTAAAACATCCTCTGCTCTTCCCCGCTTCTGTCCTGCATCTGTTTTTCTGTCCAGTGCAGTTTGCACATCCCACCAGCTCTAGCATCCATGACGTATTTTAGAGCAATTTCAAGTTCAGCATTGCTTTCCCAGGTCAGACTCTTACTGGAGAAAATTCCATAGGAAGACGTGCCTTTATGCATTGCGATCTCTAGAGAGCTTAGCAATGCAATAAATACAGAGTGCCAGGAGTGCCTTGTTTTATTTAATTAAAGTAGATGGGGTTTAGCTGCCAATATGCAAGTTTTGTTCTTTTTCACTTCTTAGTGTAATTACCTAACTATGGAGATCCACAAGGAAATAAGGGAGGAACAGTTATTTAGCCAAAGCGAGTCAATAGCTGCAACTGATTAATAAGTCATGGATGCTTACTAGCTAGTTGATTTTCATGTGTTGCCTGTAAGGGCGTTAGAAATACTAGAAAAGGTTAATTTCATGGGATCTAACTGTTTAAAACTGGAGTAAGGATTTCAGGAGATGTCCCCCAGAAAACACCAGTGTGTACTAATGAGGCAACACCAGATTTCAGCTTATTTCTAGAACAGACACATCATGGTTGCTCGCTGCTTGTCCCAGGTTGCCAGAGCAGCTCTCACTGGGGGAAGCAGAGCAGGATGCCTCGCTCCCCTGTGCTCTCAATTGAGTTTCCTCATGCAATTTACAGCTGGATTACGTGGAGCCAGTGGAAATCAAATATTTATAAAATCATATTTAACTCATTACCTCGTGTTTCAGTTGAGAATTTCGGGACCAAACAGTAACTCTGACCTTGAAGAGGTTTGTCAATGCCTGGCAACACAATGCTGTGGGCCAGTAATAAGATCAGTCAGTCGTAAGTAACTGAACTTCATCAGGGTGGTGTGTAAATATAATTAAAACTTCGGAGAGCTCAAATAAACATCAGACTCTAGATGAGTTAGTTCAGCTGGATGTGGCAAGAGAAATTAGCAAAGCTGACATTGCTGTGTAGCATCAGAAATTTGCCTGCTGTTGACCAAAGGGTTTGTGGACTTGGCACGGTTCAGGCGGTGCGAGGCTCCACGCTGGGTTTCCGCCAGTGTGCACCGTGTAAGTGAAGGCATGTGCTACTGTGCAGAGGCTGAGACCTCAGYGAGACCCTCATTTAATGTTAGCCTGGGTTTTATACACCATGTCTTCCACTGGAGTGTTCTTAGAAGTGATGCTCAGTGTGGATGTCGCTTAGAGCCTCTGCTAAGGACAAGGGTCCACCAGGAGAAGCACTTTTTTGAAGCCAAGCATACTGTGCATTGAGCTGTTCTGAGAAAGGAAAGGGTATTTCATGGGTGTGTGATACCTGTGCCCTGATCTTCATGGCTTAAATGAGCTGGGAGCCTCTCCTCGTGTTTCAGAGTAACTTCTCTTCATTTCACCCTTTGCATTTCTGTATTCCTCATTCCTGCTGTAGGCCATTGGACGCCCACACATGCCTGCCTACTGGTCTCTGGGATTTCATCTCTCCCGATGGGGTTATGGCAACATTGATGTTTTAAAGAAAACTGTCGATCGCATGCACTACTATGATATCCCATATGTAAGTATGAATTTTTCACTGTGTATGCTAATTTTACAATCCAAACTGAGATGAATAAAATTATAATAGAGGAAAAGTGATTATCCTACAAAGAGAATTGTAGAATAAAAGGATGTTCATAATCTTATGTAGTAGTTTTGCATGTAATATCTTTATAATGCTTAAAAGAACATTTAAAGTGGGCTTTGAACGTGAGGTTTAAATGCTGCTCTTGGCTGCATAGCAGGCGATTCTGGTGTGGATTTACTGTTATGCAGTATGAGGTGCTAGCATTTTAAAAATAAATTATGGTACTTCTGATGCATATCACTGCCAAACAGTTGCTAAACTAGGACTTCTACATTTCCATTTTGTCCATTGCTACCACATAAGTTTATAGGAGCCGAATTTGGCCTGACAATTATTTACAATTATTATAGCCAATCTCTTAGGTTTCATTTCATACTTTAGTTACCTTTTAGAAATGCAGTTGCATACATTCTGATTTTCTGTATCAAATACTTCAATCATAGAATCATAGAATAGTTTGGGTTGGAAGGGATCTTTAAAGGTCATCTAGTCCAACCCCCCTGCCATGAGCAGGGACATCTTCAACTAGATCAGGTTGCTCAGAGCCCCGTCCAACCTGACCTTCAATGTTTCCAGGGATGGGGCATCTACCACCTCTCTGGGCAACCTGTGCCAGTGTTTCACCACCCTCACTGTAAAAAAATTTCTTCCTTCTATCTAGTCTGAATCTACCCTCTTTTAGTTTAAAACCATTCCCCCTTGTATTGTCGCAACAGGCCCTGCTAAAAAGTTTGCTGCCACCTTTCTTATAAGCCCCCTTTAAGTACTGATAGGCTGCAATAAGGTCTCCCTGAAGCCTTCTCTTCTCCAGGCTGAACAACCCCAACTCCCTCACCCTTTCTTCATAGGAGAGGCGTTCCATCCCCCTGATCATTTTTGTGGCCCTCCTCTGGACCCGCTCCAACAGGTCCATGTCTTTCCTGTGCCGAGGGCTCCAGAGCTGGATGAAGTACTCATGTAACGTTTACTTTAAAAATGTTTAGGATGTCCAACATCTTGATATCGACTACATGGAACGTCGCCTGGTCTTTACCTATGAYAAAGTGAATTATGCAGGTCTGCCAGACCACCTCCAACAGCTGAAGAAGGAAGGAATGCACAATGTCGTGATTCTGGTAAATTAATGATGTTGCTAATTATTTCTCCATTTGTAAGAACTATTTGCAGCATAGTGTTCACAGCAGTATCTAGGTGCTAACACACACATGCTATTGTAGCAGATTTTCCATTTTTGTCATTTGTTGAGAAGAGCTGAAGAACAATTTCTCACAGATTTCATATTTAAATGTGTTGCATTTATCAGATATCTGTGTACCAGCACCATCTCTATACCATAACATTAATTCTCTTTCACTTTTTCCCACTCAGTTATGAGAAATTTTGCCTCTGTTCAGGGCTGGGTTGAGATACGATTGCTTTCATGCAATTCTTTTCCTGAAAATGAACAAATGAGTTTAATATGCACACAAAAATAGCTGAATAGTGGAAAAAATCTATTCATAATCACTCTGGAAAGCTAGTAACTACAATTCACATTGCCTTATATTTACTTTTTATCTAAATTAATGTAAGAGACATCTGTTTGCATGAAAATTTGTGGAAAACGTATGTTGAACCTGTAACCAGAATTGGCATATGACCAAACGAATTAATCTGGGCAGAAGTTAAAATTGGCGTTTTTCATCTTCCCCCATCAATTTTTCCAACAAAGTTTGCTGTTTCTCTCCAGCAAGTCCCCATATATGTCCTTGTGCCAAAATTACTCTTTGTCACAATAGCTAAGTGAGTGCCAAAGGTGGCAAGGAAATTGGAGACCAATTACATTGAAATTAAAAAATTAAATGAACTAAGAAATTTATTTAAAATTTATTTATCAAAAGTCCTTGATAGATGCATAGGACCTTGCTCTCCAGGGCCCCCCAGCAGCACAGTACTGGGAGGGCTGCACTCCCCAGCACAGGCTGGGGCAGTCACACCACCTGGGAAGGATCGGGGTGGGAAGGCTCAGGACTGCCGAGACCTGGAGCAGCGCACGCAGGGTGCGAAGCATCACCACAGAGAAGAGAGGCGTAATTTGTTCTCCATAACCACTAGGGAGAGGATAAGAAGAAAAGTGTTTTAAATTGCAACAGAAAAGATTTACGGTAGACATGAGGATAAAGCTGCCTGTCTGCAAGGCAAGCCGAGTGGGGAGCTGGCTGCCTGGGGCCAGGGGTCCCTCCCCGAGCGGGTGTTCTGAACAGGTCTGACAGATTCATCAGGCATGGCTCAGGCTGAGCTGACCCACAGGGGAAGGAGGAGGAGACAATCCCACAGAGTCCCTCTCAGGGCTTTTTGCTAAAATTGCAGTCTTCTATTTTCCAGCCTAAATGGTCAGCTTACACCTTTCATTTGGGTGCTACTATTCTTATTTACCTCAAACTGCCAGTCTCTCGTCCTTCTACTTTTTTTCTTGATATACTTATTCGAACAAGCGTATTCTCCCTCAGCCTTTTTTGCTAGGCTAAACAGAGTGAAGTGTTTTATACTCTTTTTTATCGGGTGAGGTCTTCAGATCTCATTGTAGTAGCTCTCCCCCACACATGCCCCAGTTTGAATGCGTTTGCCTGTGTAGCAGATAACTGGAATTCACAGTGCTCCAGATGATGCCCCCACAGTGTTTGGAGAATGGCAGAAATATTTCCTTCTTTCTGCTAAAAATTGTCTCGTGTGACAAAGCCCTGCATCACATTTACCTACATTATATTGGTGGCTCATACTTGTAAGGAGACCAGTTAATCCAGCTGAATCATAATGGACAGGCCACTAGTGTTTGGGCCCTAAGTTGATCCAGTCCCTTTAAAATAAGGGCCACGTTCCTCAACTTGTCACGGGGGGGTCCTGTCAAAGGCTTGTGGGAAGAGAGACTGAATAGCAGAGTCCTAAATTTTGGGACAGTTCCTCTTTCACTTGTGGTGGTGTATCAGATGTTTACTGGAGTCAAGATAACCGAGAGCTACTGCAATTTCCTCATCTAAAAATCACATTATCTTGTCAAATAGATAGATTCAGTCAGAAGTGCCTCCCTGTCCTTATTTTTTCCTCCACAATTTGTTGTAAAGTTTAGCATATGACTGAGGATGGACTAGTCAGCACCACAGATACCGGTATCAGTGTTTTCTTTTTAAAACACAGTTATAAGCTTTGCTGTTCTTCAGTCTGCTGGGTTTTTTTTCATAGTTTCATTAAAAATACCCACTCTGTATTTATTATTGGCTTAATCTTCACTTTGTTGTACTATAATTGCATTGGTTGCTAGGAATCTCAAACAAAACCACATAGCCCAAGTGATCAATTACATATTGATAATGGAAATAGCAGTCTATATAGTGAGTGCTGTTTGCCAGCAATTTGTCCTCAAAGATACATTCCCATGAAGGTCCCAGTTCTTCTGCAGCTGTAAATCATGCAAAGCTCCAGGGTGCAGCAGTGAAAGTAGTTTCCATCAGTGGAGGCCCAAGGCACAGAGTTTAAACAGATTACCAAGTCACTCTGATGGAGAGCAACTTCAAGACAAAAATAGTCCAAAATTAACTGGATACATCATTGTAAATAACTAACCAGGTAGTAGATGAGCACATGTGCTGTCAGGACTGAGTGCTCTTTCCAACTGTTAGGCAGTTTAGGCTCCCTGTATCCTCAATACTGCTCTAAAAATTATCTAATCTCTTAGAGCTGTAACATTAAATGCCACCTGCCTATATATTGGTTTATCTCAAAAAAGTTTGCGAGACATGAATATATCAGCAAAATACCCTGAGTTTGGGGTAGCTCTTCCCATGCATACTCTTGCACTCTTGCCCTTCAGTAAATATATGGTAGTCCCCTCTTTTTCATCAAAGTTAGGATGCCTCCAGTTGTTTTGCACTTGCTGCTGGGTAAGAAGCTACAGGCAAGCAGTCASGGTTTAGTGCGTGAGCTACGTTATCTTCTTACTTGTGAGTTTAACTTCAACAACATTTTTAAAGCCCTTTCAGTTTCTCAGATGGCACATGCTAGAGCAGTGCAAGGAGCTGTTGATATATGAATCTAAATTCAGCTGTTAGGCAGATGCAAGGAATATAACAACAATTCTTAATTCATGCAATGAGCTTAATGGGAATCCAGACAGGAAGCCCTCCTTTCTTCCTTCCACTAACCTGTAACTAAGGACTGTCTTCTGCTCTATTTCTTTAGACAAGCTTGTGCAAAAGAACAAAAGCTGATCCAGTTTGTCCTTCATTTTTTAAAAGCTAATGGGAAGGATAGGTTGCACTGGTAGTGAAGTTTTCTATTTTCACTTTATTACAGTTGCTGATGTTTCTGTCAAACTCTGACTGTTAGCATTCTTTAGTGATGTAAAGCATTCCCATAAGTTGAGTCAGGAGCTGGAACAGTATGAAGAGTTGCATTCCCAAGTGACAGCAAAGCCATGCTAACTGCAATCAAGGCAAGTGTAATCCAGTTTGAAACCGAAAGAACAATTCTCTATTTAGATTCCCTTTGGTAGTGACAGTAATGAGTGGGTTGCCCAAGTGTGGCCGATTGTTGCCTCCCTCATGATGATTTCAGGAAATGGGCTCTGACTGCAGTCACTTAGGGTCATGTAAAACCTCTAGTAAATGGATTTGGGGGAGGTGGGTTCAGTCCTCCTCATTTCAGACCGCTATGGTCACAAGCAAAGTGCAGATCCTGACAGCCAGCAGTATTAACACTGGTAACCTGCCTGCGGACGGGACTCTGAACTCGGTTGTGCCACCACCGCTGGGGTGGCTGGTGCCTCACCATCAGGAATTCCAGTCCCCATGCTTGCATCCAATGCTGAGAGCCCTCCATGCCTATGGTCACCTTGATAGTAGCATGGCCCCATTACCAGAGTCTCTAAATGCAGTACTTCATCACTTCTCTCTCCTGATCTCTTTCAGAGGCCATCTCCATTTAAGGGAAATTTTGTCTAAGAGTGTCAGTACTTGGTCATCATTATTGCGCTGAATAATGTGCATGCTTCAGCTGAGTCAGAACAAATATATTCTTTAGAAACAAAGAAAGAAGTTCTAAAAGTAACAATGACTACAATGTAAAATGATAAACATTATTACTGAAGAGGAGCTTTAATGAAAGATGTTGTATACCTTCCATTAAATCACACTAAAAATAGAAACAGCTAGGAATGACATGAGTGACAAATTACTCAAAAGTCAATAGCAACATGCTCATGATTCAAAATAACGCTTGATATCTTTAATATTTTAAAGTCCAGCTCTATGAGCTGTAGAGGCTAAAATTTCCAGAGATGACTTTTTACGGATGTGTGTCAAAATCTATGTTTGGGGCCATAGGTGGAAGTGTGTTGGTCTGGATAAGTGCTGGGTGCCCCCAGGTCTCAGGACAGTCAGTTGGAGTTAAGGATGCTCAGCACCTCCTCCCCAAGAGCTGCTAAAAAGATGGGTTAGGGAAGATTTAAGAGACATGAACTTCCTCCCCCACAAACAACCTGTGAATGCATGGGAGGGTTTTGTTCTCTTTAGGACGATACTAAACCTGCATAATATATTAGATATATGCACTGGAATAACCTTTCAGCTGAAGGAAACCAGAAGTTTGGATTAGGAGTAGCTAATTAAGGTGACTTCTTCCAGCCTTCAAGTCCCTTGAGAGACATCTTTTCCACAATTGTAAGATAATTATTGCAGATGGACAGTTTTCTCTTTTCCAAAGCTGAACTATTAAACAAGTTAAAAATGTAAGGGATGCTTATACTTTTTATGGAGGTGACGCTGGAGCTAGATAGTTAAAGTCGAACAGAATTTTGCACTTAAGGTAGGGATTTAGCGGGGGCTTTTTTTCCTGAGTCATGAAAGAATATACTTTCCTCAACAAGGCTATAGCTATCAGAGGGCTTACAAGTAAATCAGGCAATTAATTTAGGTATTAAAATGAGCTTTAAAACATGCCTTTAAAGAAATTTACCATTTGGGATCAGATAGTTATTGTTCTTAAGAAGTTTATTAGTTAGACTTCTATCACATTTTAATTAAAGTTCACTTAAATTATTGCACAAGCTATAAGTGAATGGAAGAATTGTTTCAGTGGTGTTTTTCTCCATTGCGTTTCATAACTGAAAGGTTTTGCCTTAAGCAGAACCTGAGGGAATAACATTTTCTAAGAGAAAAGTAAAGAATTCCCTTCTTCTAAAATGGCTACAATCTTCCTCTCTCCTAAATAACACAAAGCAGATAGCTGCTCCCAATTAGGGACATATTGCAAAGCGCACTTATCTCCTTTTAGTCCCAGCTGACTGCTGAGCAGAGTTGAATAGTATCTCTTCATTCACTGGCATCTCACAGTATTCCTAACTTTATTACTTACTGGCATGGTGGGCCACCATCTTCCCCAGGAGCAGATTAGTCTCCCTTTCGATGAGCTTGGTGGCTACCGATGGCCGTCCTGAGGCACAGAAGCTGGTGGTGTCAATGCCACTGGCAGCAATGGGAGGTGGTGACTATCCCAAGCAGTGAAAGGGGCAGCAAGGACGAGCCTTGGAGTGTGAAGTGCTGCGGTCTTCACGCCTGGGGAGAASAGAGATGTATGGCCCCGCAGGCATGCATGAGTTGGGTTACTCTGCACCAGACTGACATAAAACACCCTTGTCTGACATTGGATCTGAAGGGAGGGCTAATGAGGTCCTTTTGAGGTTGGATGTGTCCCAACTTCAAGCCCCTTGAGAAGTTATAGTTATTCCAGCATTGAGCTGCTGATGCTGAGGCAGCTGGAATGAGGATTGCCTTGGAGGAAACCCAGAGGTGTCCAAGTGTGGGAATGCCCAGYGTGGTACCCCGTTCTGCCAAGCAGACACCTTGGCAGTGGGGAAAGTAAAATCTAGTGCCTCTCTAAAATCATTTGAACATAGAATGTCTCATAAAAAATAAACATGAGGGTATTTAATAATTTCACATCAATTTTGCCTTATATAAGAAATACTCACGACATATCTAATGACTTTTCCTAAATTATTATGTGGTCTCTACTCTTATTAAATTTTAATGCTGTTTTCTTCCAATATTATTGCAATTTGCATTAAGAACATCATCCAAGTTTTTCTAAAATATACAAATAGAAAAGTAATTGTTACCTTTGGGATTTCGATAACGGAAGCATAATCACTGTTTTCAGGACCCTTTCATAACTAAGGACGAAGAACCGGGCACTTAAAGGCCTTATGATCTCGGAGAGGAAATGGGAGTCTGAGTGAACAACTCTGATGGCATAACTCCTGCTGTTGGAAAGGTTGGTTTATTAAATTCTCTCATGCATTTGGTCTAGTGCTGCTTCAAAGTGATAAAGCATCTGTGTAACAGAAATGAGAAGATAACCAGGTTTTATACCTGTGACCTCTAGGCCTGGCCCCCTGGAGACTCAGTGTTTCCTGACTACACCAACCCCAGGACAGTTGAGTGGTGGACTCAGATGTGTCTGGAGTTTAAGGATGTCCTTGACTACGATGGGATCTGGATTGTATGTCTCATTATATTTGTCCTCCCTTCTTTTAAAAAAAGAAAATGAGGCTTTTGACGTGTGTCTTACTCTCTTTATTAAAGGATATGAACGAACCGTCTAATTTCTTAAGAGGCCAGTATCCTGGATGTGCTGTTAATGATATCAATAACCCTCCTTACGTTCCTAGTAAGTAAAGTTTCCTTGACAATCTTTTTTTTTTTTTTTAATCCTGGATAGGCTATTTCTTGGAAAAAAATTCCATCCTCTCATTTTCCATCTTTCCCTGCCTGTTCTGTGCATTCATAGAATCATAGAATCATTAAGGTTGGAAAAGACCTCTAAGATCATCAAGTCCAACCATCAACCCAACACCACCATGCCCACTAAACCATGTCCCTAAGCGCCTCATCTACACGTCTTTTAA
>JAYKAV010001456.1:1136959-1152006 GCA_035582835.1 Phoebastria nigripes | reverse complement strand
TTACATATCAGTAACATTCAGTTACATATCTGTTCAAGACTCCATTGGCTCAGCTTTGGTAGAGTATCAAACATAAGCCACTTTCCTCTGTCATTGGGGCTGCCTTGTAACAGGACTAGAAAAATGGCCTTCCCTGCCATTCTCTGAGCAACTGGTCTGCATCAGAGAAAGGGCAAGATACCCTGTATCTCAGCTACAGATTTATGGAAGGAGTAACCCTTCTGCCTTACCATCACCACTGCTAGTCCCAGGGATGGGCAGTCTCTGCCTTTTCCACAAACCATGACAAGGAAGATGACATCTCCCTGATGCCTTAATTCAGTATCTTTTCTTTCTCTTAGGAAAGAAATTTTCATTGTCTCACTAGCAATGGGCTAAAAATGATTTTAAAAATGCCCAAGCCTATGGGAGACTGAGGAATGGGAACACCTCTTCCAGTAGCTGAGTTAATGACATGCTCATTCTTCCCCAGGAAGCCATGGGGAACATTACAATTAGTGCCAGTGGGCCTGGCAATTAATCCAGCCAACATTTCCCCAGGAAAGCCCGGCTGCCCGAGCAATGCTAATATGCAGCAGGAAGTTGATACATAAATGAGTTATTGACAGTGAAGTATTGGAAATGTCCCCTTTTTCCCTGCAGGCTGTTGTACTGTCATGTGAATTCTTCATTTTATTTATTAAATCTCATTTCTTTTCACTCCAAATACAAGAGAAACATAAACATAACAAAAGCATGACAAAATATTGTAAAAAGATTGTAAATTATTGAAACCAGAAGCAGAGCTTTTAATTATGATTTTTGGTGTTTGTTCTCTTTGTGGGGAAACCGCTGATTGTAACTGTTGTATACTGGCCCTGTGGGTCTTGTCATTGACCAAAGCCCAGGAACTTATGAGACATTTCCACCTTTGCCTTAAGTTACCTCCATTTTTGTCAGCATTCAGAGCTGCAAAAAAAGTTATGAGACTTTGGGGAAGATGGCCAAAACAGCAGAGCTCCCTTTACCCTCACAAATAAAGGGCTTAGGAATGGACCCATAAAGAAGCTTCTGAGCCATGAAGCTGAGCTTTGCGACAACTAGCGTTGAAGTCTCAGCCATTATAGAGGAGTCAGACTTAGAGACCTAGATATCCACATGACATGTAAGGACAACGAGGGATGCTGAAAACAGGTGTGTTTTGAGCCCAGTTTCTCTCTCTGACTTGCTCCTTCTTGTGCACGTATGCACCTACTTCTGCTTGTGACTCACAGTGTTGGTCTCCCTTCTGCAGACAGGAGCCTAAGGCATTTTTTCCTAGGTGTAGGAGATCTATTTTCAACCGGTGTTTAAGGGCTTTCTTTTATATTCCACTTTATGCCAACACTGTGCCTGCCCTTGGCTGTCCAAGCCCTTGACTGATGCAGSTGTGAGGTGGGACCTAAGCTGCTTAGTCCAACAAGACATTAGGACCTTCCTGGGGCTGGCAGGGTTTTGGGGGCTCACTGTTGTCTTAGGTGACTGAATCCGTGCAAGTCCCAGTCTCAGTGGGAGTGCCTCAGGCTTTTTGTCAGTGTAACCTTCAGCCTCCTTATCTAAATTACAACCACGATTACACATAACCCTGGTTTGAACTTCTAAAACCAGATGTCCTTCAAATCAATTTTCTATAAAACACTTTATACTGAAGAGTAATATGCAATTGTAAAATAATCAGTATTACTGAGGCAGAAAACAAAATACTCAGAATAAGAAAGAAGCATGAAAATATGATTTATGTGGCAGCATTTTATTTCATATCCCACCTTAATTTTATGGGGCTAATAATTAAGTGCCACTGGGACATTAAGCGTGACTTTCCCCAGAACCTTAGTGTCTTCTTCAAAGCCATATCAGTCAAAGTTACTTGGAAATTGCCTATAAATTAAGTTATTTCTGATGCAAATCAGGCACACTGGAGTCTTTGTGTCTAAAGATCCAAACACAAGGATTCCAGCTGTGGTGGCACAGCAGAGCAGAGTGGCTAATGGGGTTTCAGGTACAGAGAAATGCACTTTGTAGTGCATTGTAGTAATGAACTGCAAACACACAGTAAAGTGCGATTAGGCAGTGAGATTGCTTGCTCACGGAGAAATATTTACAATAGTGCGTGCACCCAATTAAGCATGCAAAAGAAGAATATTTGAGAATCCACCTTCTTTCTTTTTTTGAGAGGATTTTATAACATTTTCAACTCCATCTCTAAAAACAAATACATTGTATATACCAAACATCTGACCTGCCCAATTCCTGCTGAACTTCACATGGCATTTTCATGGAGGTTACCTGCAGAGGATGAGAATCACGTTTTCCGCACCAAATGGGCTTTGCCAGCATCTCCTTAATATGGGATCAAAGATCAGGCAGCATCTGTGCAACCAATTTGTGCCTCATATTGCTTCCCTTTGGCTCAGCTAAACTGGTGCTGTGCCAGCGACGTCAGGGCTACCCCTGACTATTACTGAAGGCAAAAAGCTGCYGCTGCCTCCACTGCCTGTGACCTGCTGATAGAGTTACTGGATAATCCATCCGCATGTGAATATATCCATTATAATCTGTCCTTGCTCTCTTCTGTGCAGCGTACTGGGCCATAGCAGATGACACCCTGTGGACTGCTGCACTTCATGCTTTTTCCTCCCCTGCACACCTCCGACACTCCCCACTCATCGCTCGCAATGCTGCTTGGGGCCGTGCCATTAGTCCTGCTGTCTTTTAGTCCTAGATGCCTCAGGGGAAGAGAGGGGCCAGGGCTGAGCTTAGGTGTGAATTTTGCCGTGATAGGGCAGAATCACGCTGCCTACGTACATCTGCAGCTGAGTGATATGCAAACTGAGGTCTCATGATTTCACACAACCACACACGTTCCCTGGGTGTCTGAATTTCTGGTTTTGTTTTTTTTTTCTTGCAACATTTTTGCTCTTAAGTAATATTTGTGACCATCTAAAAGAATATGTAGGTGTATTCTTAATTCAGAAAGGCAGAAATTTTCTTTCTGACTATATATGTGCAGGTTCTGAATTATTGGACATAAAACTTGAAATTAATTAGCAGTGTTTACTCAGTCCTCTCACCCTCCTGCGGACACATGTGCCTGTCTGCAAGCAGGTATTCACGGCTACATGCTAACCTCTAATCAGTGCAGGTCCAGCACTTCAGCTTTTCCTCTTCCCAAATCCTTTGGTGTTTTCACCCCTAAATGAGTAGAAATACAAAGAGATTTGAATTGTGATGTATATAATTTTACAGTGTTTTGTATCATTCTCAGGCATTTCTGATCGTTCCCTGGCGCAAAAGACATTGTGTCCCGACTCCAAGACTTACCTTGGAGAGCATTATAACACACACTCTCTCTTTCGTTGGTCACAGGCAGCACCAACTTTCCAGTAAGTTTTCTAAGTATTTCTAAGCAGATTTCAGGTGATTGAAATACATTTTAAAAGCCGCTGATGTTACCTGGGAAATCTGTAATAGTATCTAATAAGAAACAGCCCCATAATTCATTTTACTGTTTGTCATTTAGTAAGAAGTTTCAAGAAAAGACAATCTTGGAAGAAGAAACAGAATCTTTTCCAATTTTACTTTTCTTAGCTAAAATCAGGATCTGCTTGTAGGGGCCTAACTCTTCAGCTGCCGCTTTTGTATAACTAGAGCAAGATGTTCCTATCCTCTGTTAAAGCTGCTCACGTGCAGCTGCTGCAGAAGCAGCCTTGTGTGGTGTCAGGGGAATTTTTCCATCCTTTCATTACCGTGGCCCAAGCAGAGGAGGTTTCTGTCACTGCCTGCTCCCCTGGCTGCTTCTGGAGCTGCCTCTGGTTCCTGGCAGGCAGCGTTTTGCATTTTGGCTTGGGGCTCAGTCGGTCCAGGAAGGCAGAGCTGCACTGCAGCACAGTTGCTGTCGGCTACTGTAAAACTCGTTTTGCAGCTGGGAAGCACTCAAAACTAGCTTACCCAGGCAGACTGTTGCTGTGAAGCTGGAGTGACAGTGGAAAGCTAGCTGTTGGATTAAATCAAATGGGCAAATCATGCCTTTTCCAGCAGAGATTGAGCTAAAACACGGATAAGTTTAATACCACAATGTAAGTGCCAAAGCAGGGGTCCTTGTGCTGGCTTATTTCAGTATTTAGCACTCATTTTCAGCAGTTGTATTGTGATAGCATCCAGAGGACATGGCTAAGTGAGCCTACTTATGCTGTTGATGCACTTGTATTTTATACACCAAGCCTGGGGGAAGGGAAGCACTGGGTAAAAGCCAGAAGCAGTTTGCCAGCTCTTGTGGGCCTGGCTGAAAAGCAGTCCAGCTTTCAAGAGAAGGAGCAGAAAGCCCTCGAACCCTGGAACTCTCTAGCTTCCCAGCCCAGCTAGGATGCATGGGACTTAGCATGGTTTTTGGGCCCCTATGCCCCAATCTCAGCAAAGATCCTCCCATCACTGGTCTCTCCACCGGGATTTGTCCTCTGCACACTGGGGTCCAAGTAGCCATACACTGTCTTGGTAACACTGTTCAAATAGAGACTTTGGATTTGCCTATCATCTTGAGCTGTTTTTTTAGTTTTATTCGGGCTCTGTGCCAGAAAAGCCAATTGCCTGAGACAAACCCTGTGAATTTAGCAGGAAAAGCTCCGTGTGCCAGCACACCTGCCCCAGCCCCTTCGGCGTGCACACTGTCCTGGCCGCACTAACCCAGACCAATGCTGTTGGGATGGTTACTGCAGCCTCCCCCAAGGCTGTAAACCTTCCCCATTCCTGCAGTGCTTGCTTCCAGGGCTCCTTCCAAAAGAAACACATATTTTGCTCAGCCAAATGTAAAGAGTCCTTCAAGGCTGGAGAACACCAACAAAAGAATAAGCAGAGGCTGGATTTGCTGCAAAGCTGGGAAACTTTGGTGAAGAATTTTTCATACATATTCATTTGCATTTCTCAAACACATTTCTCTTCAAGGCTGGTTGTATACCCTTTCTGCATTCGCTCTTCACAAATAATATACTAAATTAAATTACTGACAGGAATATTTAGCAAATCAGCATCAATTGCAGGATATTGGCTGAAAATGAATGACAACTTCATAATCGTATAAAAAACAATTCTAAGAATTATTCTAATGCAGCCAGAGAATAGGAAATGTGTCATCTGACCCATGTCAAATGGCTTGAATTTGGGTACGTGAACTAGCAGCAATCAGCTTGTGCATAGCTTAATGCCAAGAGTTATTTGCACATGATATTCTGTAAATAATTTCAATCAACAAATACATTTGACAACATTAGGACCTGTTTGGCAATGGGTCACAAGAGACTGAAATTTATTCAATAAATTACTTGTTGCAAATTGTTTATGCAGCTCTGGGTCATAGTTGAGTTGATTCGATGTTGCCCTCATTAGCACCTGCATTTGCAAATGGAGCCAAAGATTTGTGCTGCACAGCCAGAGGAGAGGACTTATACTCAGGACATCAATGAAATGGCTCCAAAATTCTATTTAAACAAAGCACATGGAGTCTTGTGCAGTTATTGGGCCCAGCAGTGCACCTACAACCCAGAACCAGCAGGTCCCACATGGTTCGGGAATTGGACCTCTTGCTGCATATGGCCCATAAGGTTAATATGTTTAGGCTTGCATGAAAGTTGTTGGGTTTTTCGCTTCAGAAACAAATATTGAAGCATTTTAAAGGCTCTGTGCCATTACAGAACCAATACCGAATATTGGTCATTATGAATACGGATGAAAGAGCTCTTGATCAAATCTCATTAAGGAAAGGGAGAAGGAGGTGGATGGTGAACAACATGATTAATATTTCACGCTAGGATTTCCCAGAGAATCTAAGTTGTGTTGCCCAAATCGTATTAAAGCAGAGTTGAATGTGAGTTCCTGCAATATATAATATTGCAATATGTAATTACGTACAGAGATTATCCTGTGTTGAGGAATCTTGCAACAGATTTGTTAATAAGGCATATTGCACTTCCTTGATTTTCTGGTGATGCAGCAGAATTATTTTCGAAAGGCAAGGAAAAATTCATTACACCACTAATTCTGTAATGAAACCTCATATATCAAACAATGACAGGAAACCAGAGGAAATACTCCAAGGATGGGGTGACATTTTGAATGATTACATTTTTGCTTTCTATATTGATTATTTCTTTTTTTAAGATGTTCAGATATTGTTTTGATGTTTTTGTTGTTTTTATTTTTACTTTTAATTCCGGGATATTAGAACTTTTTTTGCCAATACAAATCTCTAAATAAATTCTATCTTGAAAAAAAAATACATACAATACTGTTTTTTAGGAACCTGTAGGACACTAAATTAAATGTACTAATACAGAAAGGAAATTATGTTTCAATTTTTCAGTTTGAGGCACTGTTGAGAATAAATTAAACACAAATTATTTATTAGGAAGACTAAAAATACCTGAAACAAATCAGATAGATTTTAGTTTTTTTATTTTGGCCACTGAGTAAAACTTCCCATTATTTGCAGTTTTGCAGCCACATTTTCACGTGACTCGGGACCACAATAATAATTGTTTCATGAATAGCACCCCTTCAGATAAAATTGTGCCTGAAAGCTCAGGTTGATCATATGACTCTTTCAGTTACCATTCTTGTTTTTAATGATCTTGTTGCATTTCTTCGCAGTGTTGCCCAGCAGGCAACTGGAAAGCGAGCGTTTGTCTTGAGTCGGTCTACATTCGTTGGCAGTGGGAAGCATGGGGGTCACTGGCTGGGTGACAACTTCTCTCGGTGGAAGGACATGCACCGGTCAATCATTGGAATCCTGGAATTCAACCTCTTTGGCATCCCCTACGTAAGTCCGGTGTCCTTCAGGCAGTTGCTGGCTCATACACARTATCACTTTAAATTAACTCAAATGTTTTCTGAAATAAGCTGCTTGAGATGGCCAGCAGTAGTGGCCTCCACAGCATAAGGAACTGCAGATTAAAAAAACACAAAATGTCATCAATCTTGGCTGGCTGAAGAGAAACAAAAATAGCACTGCTAGATTCAGATTAAATCACTGCATGCCATCCAAACCCGATCTCTTTATATTATGTATTCTATCATTGAGGTCCCTCCATATATTTCTGGTTTTGCAAGCTGGGCTGGAGAATTTGTAGAATTATTGAAATACGGTCAGATCTTCCACAGTGATGTTAATGCTCTAGGAACCAGTACAATCTCAGTCCTGGAAAAATTTGTATCATTATGGAGCATTCTTATAAAGTCATCAGAAATAGGTATCTCTTTCCAAAAATTATTTTTATTAACAAACTTCTGTAGTTTCTCATTTTTGGGCCTCAGTCACAATCACAAACACTTATCCAATGATTTTATTTTTTCTTTAGATTGGTGCTGATATCTGTGGGTTTAACTATAACACTACCTACTAACTCTGCTTGCGCTGGATGCAGCTTGGCTCTTTCTATCCGTTTTCCAAAAACCACAACGCAGAGGGAAAGAGCGTAAGTAAACAAAGTTACACAGAGGTGTAGTCTATAATTACAGTAACAACGATGGTGATTTGTATTACTTTCTCAGAAATTAACCTGCCATTCTCAGGTAAGCTGGAGCGGCAGGTGAAAAAGAGTGCTGCACTGAGAGCAGGAATTACTTGATGAAGTGTAAATTTTTTCCATCCATAATGTAAAGATGACATAGAAATGCTGAAAAATATGTAGTATCTAACATCCGAAAGCCATGCAGAAATGTGTACTGTGTACTTTGAATGACAGAAAATGGTCTTCCCATACTGTTGGTAAGATTCATCCCCTCCATCTTTTACCTACTGAAGCCCAGGTTTTATTTAAGAGCCAGTGAGTGTCAGCACATCTTCCTACTCCCTTGTTTACTTCAATTTTTGTTTCAGTACTTCTGTAACTATAATAGGTATTGCAGGAAGGGGAGAGGGCATTATACACCATCCTTGCTGTTTAAAAGCAAGTTTCAGACAAACACCACAGTTAGAAACTCCAGACAAACATGTGAGAACTGCACGGAGAGCCAGCGATAGCGACAGCATTATCAGCCAAGAAGCAACAAAGACTGAAAAAGGCCAGTGAGCCCATTAGAAGGATGAAAAAGTGCAGTCTCAGTCCAGACCCATGCCCTGGCTTCGACTTATCATAAAGTCCTTTCAAGACTTGTCGCAGATAGAAAGAAGTATCAGGTTGTTTCTAACTATGAACAGTTTGAAGGTCTTGCAGCCTTTGTAAGTACATTGTTTATCTGCAACCACAATGAAATGGTTCTGCTAGTTCAATAAATGTGGTGTTTTTTTTTTTCTTCTGTAAACTGATCCGTGCAATGCTCAGGTTATTAGCTGATCTTCAGTTTTCTTTGAAGTTCCATTATCAAAATCTTGCAACATTTACACCCCCAGAAAGACCTCTGTCTGCTTGAAAGTATGACAGACATTCAGCAACTGGGCAAATGCAGGAATAATAAGCTATAGCACTGTCATTAAGAGGGTCAGGAGTTACCCTGTAAATCCCTGAGATACGCTGAGATATTTCTCTCTAGGAGAACAAATGTCTGTGTGTGTTAGCTGCAGCTGTTGATAAATATTTTCTATTTACCTCTCCACTAAAATTAGAGGTACCTTATCTATATATGTTTGCTTGGCCCTTTGAGCATGCAAACGGGGTCTGACCTGGGTGAGTGGGTATTAATCACATATGCACAATTTTATAAGCAGGAAAAGAGCAACGGGTCTAACATGATGGGAGCTGCAACTCAGTGTTGAGTGAATGACAGAAGTTACAGAAGATACATTTTGTTTTATTGGGTTACTTAAATCCATTTAAAATATTGTGTTCACTGGAAGAAATGAACAAGGCATTTTGAGTGACTCAGCATCACCTAAGAAGTCTGACTGATTTTTTTGTGAACTTAGGCAATATTTGTACAGTGTCACAATACTGGTAAAAATATAGTGCAATTTTTGAAATAATAGATGGATGCTCTGGAGCTCAGAGCCAGCAGGGAATATTATCAGTAACTAATTCTGATATAAACATAATAATGGAGAAATTTAACTTAAATATTGAGTTTCATTATTATTAAGTTAGTGTTAAAATAAAATCTTAAATATCCACTTTGCCTAATCCATTGGGGATTTCAAATGGTTTAATTAATACTTTTCTTGTCTGAAAAGCACTAGATAATATAAAAAGCTTTGTTACTTCTGTTCCTTTTATGTTTCATTATCCTTGGAATTCATCATACATTCTTCAATTTTAATGAGAAAACTGAGTGTTATGGGAAAATTTTGTGAAGGAGGAAGGGAGCCGTGTGACTCGTTAGCTGGCTCAGTTTAGCGCTGGAGAAGGTCGGACAGGAGGAATTAAAGGACATGTAACTCTCTCCCGTATCAGCACTGCCCTGGGCTGCGTTCTCTGCATCCCATCGCAGGGGAGAGTCAAGGTTGCCTTGAAGTAGATCAGAAGTAGCCAACAAGTGTAAACAGATTGCTTAAACCTGCCCTCTTGATGCTGGGACACAGTATGCGTGCCCTCTCTCCCAGGAGAGCATCGCTGGCAGCGAGGAGGCGAGGGGCACTGCTGATGCGTGGGTGTCCCCTCGGTCAGGGCAGCCTAAAACAGTGGGCACAGGAGGAGAAATCAAGTTTCTTTGTATGGATGAAATGTTTTCTCCACTGCACGCAGAGACTTTGATCACTCCTGTTGGCTTCAGCAGGGCCATGAATTTACTCTTACTTTTAAATAGATTTGCCTTTATGTTCTTGGCCAACATAATTATGCTTTTGCCTCTGTTTTGCAGATTACCAGTCTTCCCTTTTTCCTGTGTTTCACCTTCTCTGTCCCAGAGGGCTTGCATCTCCAGGATAAATTAATTTCCAGAGACAGGGTGTCTGTTCCCGAGCACAGACATGAAACCCCAGCTCCCCTCCCGTCACGAGGTTAGGGGCAGTTGCAGACGGCTCATGTACACCGCGGTGGGGCCTGATCTCTCTGAACTCACTGGAATTTTTCAAGTTGAAAAATTTTATACAAATATTACTTTGGTGATAATGGATGTTGTTCTTAACACATCTTCCAGTTTGCAAATCAGTGCTTTTTCTTATTTAAACATTCACTTTCATAGCATTATGTCAGCCACAGCTCTCCTTAGGTTGCACACAGGCTGTCTGTTGAATTTGCAGTCCCTAGTTATAATGCCCAGTACAAATCAAAGCTTTTCCTTAACAGGAACAAGACCCAGCAGTGTTCGGAGAGGAGTTTGCCAAGATATCTCGCACTACGCTTCAGATCAGATACTCACTGCTGCCATACTTATACACCTTGTTCTTTGAGGCTCATGTTCATGGAAACACAGTGGTGCGGTCACTGATGCACAAGTGAGTTTGGAGTCTCTCTTTTTAATCGTATTTTACTCACAAAAGTAGTTGAGCTTCTATGTATAAACTAAGTGATATCTGTTTGAGAATAGTCACAGTAATATTACTGCATACTCTCTCTTATAAAGAAGTTTTACAATGAAATCTAATCAAATTATATGCACAAAAAACCCTCTTAATATATGCAATGGATTTTCATGAAAATATAACCTATATTTGTTTCCAGTGAAAAAAACCTAAGTAAGGAGAATTCTGAAAATTTCTTGTCTCAGGCAAATATGCAGTTCTTTTTTATTTTAAAAATAGGAATCACATACCTGTATTTCCTGTATTTGAATGAAATCTATGAAATCTGTATTCTGGTCCCGAATGCCAAGAAGGCCTCATACAGAGAAGTCTCCATTTTCTAATCATCCACAGCATTTGCATTTTCCAATTTAGCACTTTCATCTGCATGCTATGTGTGAAACCTGCATCTGTGTCCACAAATTGTACAGAGAAAACAGAGATAGAGATGTTTGAGTGTAGAAGCAGGTGCAAAACCGAGATTAATAAATACAGACTGAAAAACCCCTTGGAAAATGTGACCTTAGATTTTTGGAACAACTCATTTTTTCTGTTTGGAAGAAGCAGGAATCAAAGTGAGGTTTAGTTTCCCTCTCAGCATCTTTTAATTAGCTTTTTACCTGCTTTTGGTAAATTTTCTACTTCAGAATGCTATATGCAAAGACTTGAGCAAAAGGAGTGCAAATAATACATATGAAAGGCTACTGCCTGAAGCTCTGACACAATTTAGTCTCATTGGTGCAGGCTACATCCTGGACTGTTTAATGTTCTTTTTCCCTTTAGGTTAAAAACATTTTGGTTAAAGGGTAAGGCATTTTTTGCAAATTAAACTGAGATTACACTAAAGTGTAGACGATTTGAGTATGGAAAGGATACGCACAAAACCTGTTTTGCCTAGTCAGCATAATGGGTAACTGATACATTTTAAAAGCAGTATCTTTCCCCTTCCTACTCTGCTACCTTATTTAACTGGGTTACATTAAGGAGACATTTTATAGCTACTCATGTCTTACAAGGGGCTATATGCTATTTCAAGTATTTATTTTAGCTCTATTTTTGCTTAATGAGATTTGTGTTAATAATTGGAAATGACCGAGTTCATTTTGGCATTATTAATAGCTAATCTCTGCTAATACAGAATTACTTTAGTGATGTTAAAGCTGCCTTTCTGACCGTTCCCAGCGTACTTGTACTTTATTTGGGCCACATCTACATTAGCAAATTTCCAAATTTGCTTTGATTCCAATTGTAGAGCAGCCTCAGATGCACTAGCGGAGACTTCTGTCGGGTGAAACTGAGCCGAAAGGTGCGCTCCAGCCATTGACGGGAGTTTAGTCAGTGTGACCAGACTGGGATTACTAGGAAATAAAACCTCTAAAATGCATGTAGGGAGTGTAGGCATCAGGAGATCAGCACAAACTGCTTTACTACCCAGGTCCCATCCTAGTGGGCACATCACTTGCTAATGTTGCCATAGCTAGATCCTAAAATGGCTTAGAAGTATTTCTTACTATTATTACTTAATTCTGGTTACTATTGTTACTTAATGAGTATTTCTTACTCATTATTGCTAATTAATATTTCTAATTAATTATTTCTAATTAATATTCATTGGTTTAGTAGGTCTGCTCAAGCAGAGAAAGTGACCCAGATGCTAACACAGGAGAAAAGTGGGTTTTAGAGAAGGAGAGAAATGAAACAGATTTTTTGATGTACGGATGATGGAATTTTACATCAAACCTTTCCCTTACTTGTAACAAATACAAAGGAGAGCTAAAAAAACTGCACTAGTTTTTCAGGTGGAGCTGTTACGAGTTCACAAGCCTCACCATGAAAACAACTCTGCCTGGGCAGGGAGTCTCCAAGCAATAGCTATTTCATGTGGTCATTTCAGATTTTTCATTTCATTTCAAATATTTAGGTGCTCATTTCAAACAACAGACGAGAACAACATCCCAGTAGATTCCTATAAGCATTTTAGGTGTCTCTGAGGCTTTCACTCAGTGAAACAGAGGTGCCAGTAGCTCAGCTGTCCAAGAAGACCAGGAGGTGGTTATCCATTACTGGAAGGGAAAGCTCTGCTTAATGACTAAACAGGGGAAAAATAACACAGAAGAGAGGCCAGCATCTAACTATAGGAAGCATGTAGATGGAATTAAGCACCTTTCATAGATCACAGATATGGCTTAATGGCTTATATTTTCAAAATGGGAAAGTTCCTTTGTTTGCTGAATTTCTGCTCATGGTTGCTGTAATTGCAAGAGAAAATAGTGCCGAGTTAGATGGTGAGACGCTTGTTTCCACGTGCAAATAAGATCGACTTCTCTTTTGTCATAATTTCTTGATCAGCTTTTTCTCCTGAAATCTCCCACAACAAAGTATATTGAATCAGTATTATAATTTTATTACAGTGAAATTAAAAACACAGAGAAGCTATTGAGATGACAAAACCAATGTTTTATATTTCAAAAACTTTAAGACAAGGTAATTCATCAAAAACCACACCCCACTTTAAATATTTACAAAGCATTATGTCAAAATGCAATAATGACCAAGATTAAGGTGTCCAAAAGAGCTACTGGTTTTGACAGAAGAAGAAACTCTGAATAAATTGAGGTTTCTTTCAGGCAGAGCCTGAGGCATGCCTTCAAGAACATTTTTTCCTGAGTTCCATGTACTCCCTTAAACTTGCGATATTTTAGAAATCCGAACACAGAATAGATGTCTTTTTATTGCTGAGGTGTTTTTGCTCATTTGGGGTAATTTCTGTAAGTCTGAGCTGGGTGCAGTGTATGCCTATGCCCTGAGCAGGCAGGGTGTCAGAGCAGGACACCGACACTGAGCTTCTCTGCTCCGGCCAGCGTACAACAGAAACCTGTCTTTAGACAGGGGCAGCTGCAAAGTCAGTTAAACAGACACACTAAATAAATTTTTAAACAAATAATTTGTGCGTCCTTAGAGAATAACACGTTAATATGCAACAGCCAGTGTGAATTTGTCAAAAATGAATGATGGTAAACCAGCCTAGTTGCCATCTTTGACAAGGCAGGGCTGTTGGATGGGAAAGGGGGCAGAGGAGCAGGAGAAAGCAGGAGGTACAAGGTACCTTGATTTTAGGAGGGCTTGGGACACACTCCACGTGACATTCTTATAAGCTAACTAGGGAACGAGGATCCATTATGAATTTCCTCAGAG
Source organism: Phoebastria nigripes (assembly GCA_035582835.1). NCBI lineage: Eukaryota > Metazoa > Chordata > Aves > Procellariiformes > Diomedeidae > Phoebastria > Phoebastria nigripes. The sequence goes on along the minus strand of JAYKAV010001456.1, from coordinate 1,138,370 downwards.
ATAGGCTTACAAATGATTGAAAGCCTATTTAAATTCTCAAGGATTTCATGCCAGATGAGTGGAGGTTCCTGAGACGGGGAGGATCTCTCCTCTTTGCCAGGTGCTATTCAGTATTTTCATTAGCTGATGCATGGTGGAATAGAGATCTCTTCCCAAGCTGGCAGATGATGCCAGGTGAACGGGACTGTAAGCACTCTGGAGGACATGATCAGAATCCAAAACGATTTTAACGCATTGAATAAAATGGACTGAAGTCCCTAAGTTTTCATCCATTCAGGAAAGGCAGCTAAAAAGCGCAACATGTATGAAAGTTGCTTTGTGTTTGTCCTGCAAAAGATTTCTAATGTAAATCTGTGAAAGGTGCAGGAAGCCAAATCCAAGGATTTTCACAAATGCTTTAGATCCTAGAGCAGTGTTATTCCTCTGTGTTCCCTCTCCTGGTCCTGGCCCCTATCCTGCTCTTTGGCTCCCTCAATAAAGTCTCAACCCACTGGACAGAAATTAAGTTAGTTGTTTTCCCACTGCTGCTATTCTGAAAAGAAATCAGCTCCAGCATTTTATGAGGGTTCTGGTCTGCTCCAGTATGGTAGGTGCTACTGTAATTTCTGAATCTCTGTCCAGCTTTTGGCATTCCCTCAACCAGGAAAAATATTTGGTGGTGTTGAAGGATGTCTCGAGGAAGCAGATTTCTTGTCACAGTGAGTAATATCAAAATATTCTGCAAGTTCTATAAAAATGTGAATTAACATTGCGTATCTCACTTTCAACACTAGATTTACTTCCGATCAGCAGACTCATAGAATAGATACTGCCTTCCTTTGGGGACCAGCTTTTATGATTGCTCCCGTTCTTCAAGAGGCAAGTACTGTAATTAAAAAATGCCATCATACTGGAATAAAAGAAATGAACTGCGCTTAGGGCATTGGATGACATTCAGGGCATGTTTGCTCATATCCACCCATTTCTTCCCTCCACTGTCAAAGCTTGCGGAACACATTTCTGAGCAGCACAGACAGTACAGAGCTGCCCAGTGCTTGAGGTGGGAGGATGAAAGTGAGGGCACGGCATTTCCCTGCTACTCCAAACACCGAATGGATGTAAACAGGCTGGAAGCTGCCCCTCACGTGCTCCTGTAATTGTGCTGACAGCTCCCTCCAAGGACACACACAGAGCAGTAATTTTTGAGCTAGGAAGAAACACGAGGATATTAAAGCAAACTGGTTTCTATATTACCGCTGTCGTGGTTTAACCCCAGCCAGCAACTAAGCACCACACAGCCGCTCGCTCACTCCCCCCCGCTGGGATGGGGGAGAGAATCGGAAGGGTAAAAGTGAGAAAACTCATGGGTTGAGATAAAGACAGTTTAATAGGGAAAGCAAAAGCCGCGCACGCAGGCAAAGCAAAACAAGGA
>JAYKAV010001456.1:1074418-1136789 GCA_035582835.1 Phoebastria nigripes | reverse complement strand
CTATGCTCCCTCCCAGCTTCTTGTGCACCTGGCAGAGCATGGGAAGCTGAAAAGTCCTTGACTAGTAGGCTACTTAGCAACAAGTAAAAACATCAGCGTGTTATCAACATTATTCTCATACTAAATCCAAAACATAGCACTATACCAACTACTAGGGAAAAAAAAAAAACTAACTCTATCCCAGCTGAAACCAGGACAACCGCTCACCCACAGCATTTTGGAACTGCAGCATCTCAAGGGCTGTGCTAGGAGTTTCCCAGCATCACAGGCAAATGCAGTCATTACGGAAATGGTAATGAAAATGTTAGCTGCTAATATGACAGGTTTTAAAAGGCAGCATTTTCCCGTGGCTGTGCTGGGCATAGCACTGAGGTCAGGGCTCTCACTGCTCGGCTGGAACAAGGGTGGGTTTCTCTCCTTGCCCCACCACTGACTGCTGACGGCACCAGAAAGGTATATCTGAGCAGAGCTAAATGTTTGCATGTGATGTATCCTAGAGCTGTTTGCAATCAGCATGCTGCCAGAATATCTGATACCTTTTCTAGACATTGCTGATGATCAAACATATAAACAGGTCACTGTTAGTCACCCTTTTCTTATCCAGCCCTTGCGCCTCTGAATTTAAAAGGAAATTCTTATTCCTGCATCTAAAACCATTCTGACTCCACCAAGGCACTTCATTCATCAGTCTTTCATCTTCAGACTCCCCCAGGTTTCTAATAGCTGATGACTAACAAGGAGATTTCACAGGGTCTCAGACCAGCAAGATGATGAAAGATGTGAGAGAAACCTTCGAACGAAGAGAGGGTGACAAGACAGGGGTGGCTTCCTGCAAAGAAGTGAATGGAAGTGAACTTTATAAGGATATATAAAATGACAGAGGGTCTAGGTAAGGGGTTCCTAATGTTTTTTGGGGGACTGCAGCACAAAAGGAAGGGCGGGTACCTGTGGCCCGATGGGGGAAGCAGAGCTTTGGAGGCAACACGTTGCTGGGTCCTGTGGTGGGAGAGAGGTGGCAGCCAGGGCTTCTGCCAGCTAGCAGGGCAGGGGGCAGAGGTGAGCTGTAAGCCCCTCACCGTGGCATTGCAGGCCAGCAGTGACTGCGTCAAACTGCAGCATGGCACTCACTTGTCTAGAGAAAATGGGTCAGGGACAGCTTTCCCTTTGGGTCAGGGACAGCTTTCCCTTCGCTCCTTGAGTCCTAGGGTGTGAGCAAGTGAGACATCTATCAAAATTAAAATGGGGAACTGCCTTACGCAATGGCTTATTTTTTAGGGAGTCATGAAGGCAAGGCTTATCACAATTCAGATGGTGGTTACACACTTCTCTGCAGACCAGAATATCCAGGGTTGTCATAATAATGCAGAGAAAATATGGAAAGAGGGGCACCTTGACTTTATAGGGTTTTTCCTTCATGTTTTCAAGGCACTTCATAGTGCCAACCTTTAATTGTTAAACAGCTAGGAAGATCTAAACAGATGGAGCAAACTACCCCAACCTTACTTACGGCAGCACTAGGACACTTTGCCTGAAACACCAACCACTGCCCACTGTGGGAGACAGGCCGCAGGACAAGACAAATTTCCAGTTTAGCAATTCTTGTTTTCTAATGTAAGATTTGCATGCTTGTTGTGGTTTACCCGGCAGGCAGCCAAACACCACACAGCCGCTCGCTCACTCCACCCCCTGCCCAGTGGGATGGGGGAGAGAATAGGAAAAAAAAAAAAAAGTAAAATTCGTGGATTGAGATAAAGACAGTTTAATAGAACAGAAAAGGAAGGGAAAATAATAATAATAATAATAACAATGATAGAATATACAAAACGAGTGATGCACAATGAATTGCTCACCACGCGCTGACTGATGCCCAGCCAGTCCCCGAGCAGCAATCGTCCCTTCCCAGACAACTCCTCCTAGTTTATACACCAAGCATGATGTCATATGGTATGGAATACCCCATTGGCCAGTTGGGCCAGCTGTCCTGGCTCTGCCCCCTCCCAGCTTCTTGTGCACCTGGCAGAGCATGGGAAGCTGAAAAGTCCTTGACCAGTGTAAGCACTACTTAGCAACAACTAAAACACCAGTGTGTTATCAACATTATTCTCATCCTAAATCCAAAACACAGCACTATACCAGCTACTAGGAAGAAAATTAACTCTATCCCAGCTGAAACCATGACAATACTTTAATAAATCAGTTACTTCTTACCCTTTCTATTTGTTTATATATATATAAAATCCCTAAAATCTCAAATGGTAACTTTGCCTTAACTTTTCTCCTCCGCCTTTACTTTTTATGCTCCACCTGCTCCCTGGGGTAAACTTTGGGGGTAAACCATAACTCTGCAAAGGGGCAGATATCTATGTTGAGAATCAAAATTAATCTGTTTGTGAGAATAAGCAACTTGCGACAAAAAAGGAAGTACATCTTGATTCCAACTTTTCCTGGAGTTACTAATTCAAAGTGCCTTTAGCGTGATTTCATCCCTGCAGCAATATCATACAATGCATGCTGCAAAACAAAGTACAGCAATTGTGCAATTAGCAGCACATTGTTTATTATTATTTATCTGCAACTTTAAATTATTGTCAAGAAGACAAATATCTATGTATCCTCCTTGCCAGACCTTACTCTCTGCCTGTTTCGGCAACAGGAATGGTGCAAGAGGCACTGAGCAGTGGTGTCCCCCCACTCTGTCATCAGAATCACATGTGAAGTCCTGTCTTGCAAAGGCTGCCGTAGACTTCACTGGGATTGCTCAGATGTTAGAGGACTGCACCTAGGCCAGTTACATTTGCAAGACATAGAGCTATGTACTAGACCAAAATAATCATATGACATTGACTCATCCCACAGAACTGCAGTAAAACCCCCCAAATAGGATAGGCTTGTCTGTTTAACATTATAGATTAGCCAGCACTAGTCCACTGCTATGATAATAACTCAGCCATAATGTCCAAGATTTGATGTTATTAGAATATTCAGCATACATCTCTCCATGCGCAAATATAATAAAGGTAATGTAATATCAGAAATGCAAAAAGAAAAAAGACTTTAATCACTTTATAACAATTACAGGGAGCAAGATCTGTGGATGTATACTTCCCTGAAGCACCATGGTTTGACTACTATACTGTATGTATTTTTAAGATTCAGTTTCTTACATTTTCTACATAATTTAAAATGGTACTATTCCAGCAAAATAACTTTTATCAATGTTCAGTAATATTTTTTACCTCAGCATCTGTGTTTAAGAAAACTAGAGCACAAAAAGTCTACACCAGGCTAGCTGGGAGAGTAAATTACACAGCTTTCAGTAGCATTTTATTTTCTATTTTTGGTCTGTAAAGCTCTAAGACACAGAGAACTGAATTTTCAAAAGCAGCCTAGAAATTCATGAAACTGTCAAGATTTCTTTCTTCCCCCCCCCCCCCCCTTATTGCATGTTTTAATTCTTGTACTGATACACTTCCCTGCATAGAAACAGAGACAGAAACCTGAGTCGTACTCCTGAGAACATGCTGAAACCATTTTGTGCATGCAGTTTTGCACATGCATCACTTTTGACAGAAGGCATGTTTAGAGAGCAGGGTGAGGCTCCCCTCCAAAAAATGCTTCCAAGAGATGCAGAACAATCTGCTCTGTGGAAAATGCCAGCCTCTTCTAGTTTCAGGGGCTACAGGTTTTGACCTTTTGAACGCCATCCCCAGTACTGCATTTCCAAAAGTGCTCAGTTTCARCCTAACGATGCTCTGCTGCAATCTGCAGGATAAGACCAGTGTTGGCTTCAGCAGGAGTAGTTAGGCTAATGCTAAGAGCTTTCGGAAATGTGAGCCCAGGAGCATCAGGCTGTTGTTAACTACCCTGAGTGACACTGGCAGAGGAGCAGGCAGGACAGAAATGCTCTCAGAGGAAATTCAGACTTATTTTTAAAGAAGTTTGGTCATTTTCAGCATTTGGCTGGTGTCCTCAGATGGGTGTTCATCCAACCCTTTCCCTTTTCTCTTTTCTAAGACTGTGGCGCTGCAAGGTCAAGCATTTTGTTCAGCTCTCCTTGTTGTGGTTCCCTCTGAGCCCCCCTTGCTGGGCTGGGCGCAGGGACGGCAGCCCCGGTGCCCCTTGCCCTGCCTACGGGGCATGCCCCCGGCATTAGCAAAGCTCAGCTCCCAGCATTTGGCACGTACTTGCCATACACATGATGCTTATCCAAAACCAAGGTTGGGTACTTACCATAAGTTATAATTACCATTTACAGAGGGCAAGAGCAAAGCCTTCCTGTTATCTGCTCTGTATGTAAGCCTTGCCTACACTTGTTTTTGAGGCATTAAACTAGGAAGGAATAATGCAGATAACTTATGCTAGTTGTCCACACATATACAATTTTCACTCACTGAACACTGTAATGACTTTTTGAAAGGGGAAAACTTGTTCTGAAAAGAGAAAAAAATCTACAGTTTACATTCCCAAATGATTATGAATCACTTTTACCTTAAACTGAAATGTGAAAGGCTTCATATGCATAAAAAGAGGAAGCAAAAGTTTCTTTTGCTTTTTGCTCAGTGTCTTGATGAGGGTTTTTTTCACAGCATATGGAATAATGATACCATTTTTAAAGACGATTTGCTGTCTTTCATTCATGATGCTTCTATCTCATGCATATGCATAACTGCAGGGGCTAGATCCTCTTTCATGTTAAAAAAAGGAACTGGAATAATACCCCTGAAATACGCTTTTCTGTTTGCATTTTCACTGATGTAATTGAGATGAAAATGTACCCTTGGTCTCTTCTTCAGTGATATATGGTCACAAAGTATAGTGCCCAGATCTGAGTTTTTTTTAACTGCATTAATTTTTGCAGTAGGGTGATAAACTGCCAAGTACATGGAACAAGAACTATGCTACTGTGGCTGCCCCATTGAGCAAGATCCCTCTGTTCATCCGTGGAGGCTACATCCTGCCAGAACAGGCACCTGCCACAACCACTACTAAGAGGTAACGTCATCTATGTCTGTCACCAAACAACCACGGTGCAGGTCAGACCCACAGACAGCCAAAAAAGCAAATAAAAGAAAGTGCAGAAGAGAGGCTATCTGCAGCTCCCAGCTGCCATCCCAGGTGATAAGCACAGCATTTTTATCCCACTATTTGCTCCATTGCATTAGGAGAAGTCACCCCAGAGATGACCCACGTCATAGTTTGCACAGCTGAAACCTACTCCTGGCTCTGTGATTATGCTCGGAAAAGCTTTTGCACCTCTTACTGCCACACTGACCTGCTGCCAGTCATTCAAAGTAAACATATGCAAGGGGAAAATGCAAAACTCTTCTTGGATGTATTTATCCAATGCCACAGGCAAGGTGGAAAAGCTTAAATCTCTTTTGAGGAAAATGATGTCCCCACACCAATGGGTAATATACTGGCCTTACATCTGAACCATGCTCAGAAGCTAATTTGAGTAGTGAAGGAAGGGAGCAGCGCTGTGCAGGAACCAAACCAAACCATAGGAAGGTAGCACTGGTGACCAGTTGCCTCCCAGACTGCCCAATTATCATACATTAAGGCCACTAAAGATGGGGAGACTTGTCCACACGAGCACGCAAAAAGTGGGAATTTTACACTTCAGTGGGACAAGGCAAGGTAAACTTTTTGTTATCTTTTCAGGAGCCATTTTGGTGACCATGGTTGTCATTCTTCTGTTGTGGCCTTTTTCGTAACCTTAAAATTGGAGTTAATTGTGTTCAGAAGTTTTTGCTAAATAACTTGGGAGAGTGCCCGCCAGTTTGTACTGACACTTCTCAACGTGTTTGTCAACAGCCGTCTGAATCCATTTGGGCTCATTATCACCCTGGATGAACACGAAGAAGCTTCTGGGTCTCTCTTCTGGGATGATGGTGATTCAATTGGTAAGCCTGGTTCCCTGCTGTGAAGCAGTGTCTGTATACAGGGCTCTCCTCAGGCCGCCTTTTCAGCAGTATAATGGCACTGACTCTTGCTAGAAATAGCTGGAGAACTGACCCTAAGTTGAATGTTATGGAGGTGAGAAGCAGAGTGCAGCATTTTGATGTGAGAAAGGTGTGACACCGGGAACAGCTGGTCTGCTAGAGAGGGCAATCACTCATGTTGTGTTCCCCTGAGATCACCCTAAGGAGACTAGAGGAAGAGATTAAATAACCCACAAATATCTTAGTCTGACATTAGCCACTCGCTACAATTCATGTGAACTGATAATGGATTTTGCTCCCTGTTTTGATATCAATTCTCCTTGTTTTGTGTTTTGACAGAAAACTATTGAAAAGGAGAACTACTTCTTGGCTAAATATACATACAGCAAAGTAAGTAGCAACATACAAGGTACCTACAAACATAGAGGTAGCTGTATTTTAGTGTAGCCATTGTAAGGTGCTGATGTCTCTAAGTCTTCTCTGGAAAGCTTTTTTCTGATAGCTCAGCCTTTAAACCTGGTAAGCTACCTAATGCTTTCATTTACAGAAAGCTACAAAATAATCCAACTATGATGCTGCAGTTTTGTGTTTGCTTCATTGAGTATCATAGTGACACATCATTAATGTCCCTGCTGTGATGTGAATCTGAAAATCCACTTCTTCAGCTCAGATTTTTTTTTTTTTTCTGAGTTGCTGCTTCTGGGGACGAGGGACCTTTTCCTTGTCTTCCTCTTGTGAACACTTTCAGTCTGATGGGTGGGAGAAGGCTACGTTCCTCTCTTCAGGATATCCCAGCAACTTTTTAACTTTGATCACTTGAAGCTTGCATTTTGTGGCCCAGAGAATTACATAGCCTCACTTCTTTAGCTTGCATTTCCTTGTCTGACAGCACGGAGATTGCTCCCACGGTCGGTCTCCCACGGTCGGTCTCCCACGGAGCGATTCAGCACGTTACTGGCAACCCACCATGCTGATCAGATGCTCCATGCAGCACAGAAATAGATTAGCCCAGGGTCAGTGCACTAATGCCTTCCGCACAGCTCTCACTTCTGTGCAGACATGTCCTGAGAAAGCTCAACAGAAAAACCCAAAAGTCTAGGCTTCAATTGAGAAAAATACAATAAAATAAATCTACTAGCAGCTCATTAAGTATATCATAAAAAAACTTAACCTGCTTCAGCAATCTATGCAGATCATATTTTATCTACAATTCCAATGTCTGGTAAGAAATAGGATATTGTATGTAGACTGTGGCATGGTTTTCATGCCGTGTATTCCTAGAAGCCCCAAAGTAGTCTACAGAAAATATTCAGAAGAATAAAATCGTGTTAACCCCTATTGTGATATTGCTTTTAGAATGTATGTCTTCCAGGAGTGAGAGCAAGCCAGAATAAACTGATGGGTATTATGATGTAGTCTTGTATATTCGAGAGATATTTTCCTGGGAATAATACCACATGTCTAGACCTTAAATTTAATTTTTAATTTATTTTCATCTTGATTTACCAAGAAAAAAAATTTTCTTCTTCTTCTTCAAAAAAGGATATTTCAACAGCAAAAAGGAAGAAAAATCACTTCAGCTTTCTGTAGTCTGTGTATAGTAATTTATTGCAGGAAGGCTACAGAAAAACAATATCCAGTTTTATATTAAATTCTGATCTGTGCAAATTAGATTGTTGATTCACTGGCACTTCCATTTCTCATTGCTTATATTTGACTTCTGCCTGTAAATCCATGACTGAAGTCCCTATCTGCATTCCAATAATCTCTAATGTTGATTTTTTATTATATGTTTATAAAGAAAAAAAATCCATCTCAAATAGCAAATTGTAGAGGGTATGAGAAATGTATGAAGGTCTTGATATTTGTTGCACTTTTCTATATTCCTAAAAAATTGTGGATGAATAATTTAATCACACCTAGTTTTAGGAGAACACACAAGTTTTGGTCCCTGAGAGATTTACTGATAAGGTCTGACATCATAGCACTTACTCTGAAAGCAGCACAGAGTGTTGTGCAGGTAACAGCTACAGGATTAGACCCTCTCATTTATATTTGCATTTAAACAACCCAGAAGTACAAAGAAGAATTCAAGACTAGTGCAGGCACTGAAGTCTCAGAGAACGATTCAAGCTGCCTGCTCTCGCGTACTGTCTCACTGCAGTCGGTATTTTAATTCACTTGACACCTCCATTTCGACACGCATAATGGCTAAGTGACCTAAGTCAAAGTGCCCCAAGTCAAAGTGCTCCATATATTAAGCCTACCAGTCTAGAGAAATACGTGAGCCAGATGTATAAGATCCGCTGTACTTCAGGGATGAGCAGGGAGAGTCATAAACTCTGCCTCCATCCCCAGAGGTGGCAGACAAGGCAGATGTCCTCAGACCATAGCAAGTGAGTCCAGACACTAAAGGGATGGGGAAGGCTTGCCCAAGGAAATGGGAGCTTCTGAAAGAATACGCTAGCCACTAGTCAACTGAATAGCCTGAGAGCAAGTTCCTCCTAAAACTGGTCCAATTTTCAGGGGGAAAATGTGGGAAAAAAAAGGTGAAGTTCACAGGACCAGAGCAAGACAACAAGAAAAAAAAATCATGACTCTGCTGCTCAGAAGTGCAGGAGGAAGTCCTGGCTTCTGGCCTCGGATCCAGGACTTGTTTGTGCTTTGCATTTATGGGGCTTTGAGTGATATCCATAAGTTCCCTCCCTCTGATGAGAACTCAGGACCTTCCTGGGCAATTGCTTTAACCACTAGATGCTTGGGGAGGAAAGGGTCACTCATTCCCCTGGACCATCACCTCCCTGTCTCCCCAAGACCTTCAGTTCTAGACCTTAGTCAGAGGGACAGTGGTGTCTACTGCAGAGTCCTGGCTCAGGGCCTCAGAGCTCGAGTGCAACTTCATTTATTAATACGGTTGTAATCACCGAGTTCAGCATCACACTGAGTTTGCTGGGTCCATGTGGCCACCTTGAGCTAGCTTTCCTGCTTGGCCACATCTGAGACAGCAATAAATGACTGTAGAGAGGTGGTCCCTATACTGAACCCCCCTGTGTGCTGGAGCTTTGCCAATGGGGAGAAGACACCATATATAAGTACCCTAACACATTCTCCAGAGGCTTTTAGAGGCCTCTCCCCATTTGCTCCATAATAGCCAAAATTCCTTATTTAGGCAGTTTAAATCAGTGTGCTGGGGATTAGCACTTATTTTTAGTGCAGATGCCTGAAATAAGCAGTCTAAGCACAGCCCTAAGTTACAAATACTGTGATCCAGCTTCTGCTCCCCTCCTACCATGCACCACTGAAATAACATAAGTAATTTATGCAAAAGGTTCCATCATGGGCTTCTCCTTGGCATATTTTTAAAAAGACATGATTGCATAGCAATTCATCATTTCCTGAGCAGTGTAAATCATCTTTATTTCCTTAACAACTTTGATCACATAACAAACGCAATGATTCCTCTTCATTGCTTGTATGGGAAATTACTGTCGCTGGTGATCCAAATGAATTTGTTTAATGACTTTGTATGTCCTCTTGATACACCCTAAAAATGAGATACATAGTAAATAGGAAGTATAACAAACAAGGCTCTGTGGACATACGGTGTTCCTTCAGTGTCCTTAAAGCTGGGACATACATAGCAGAGATTTCTAGCAGGAGCTGTGGGGGTGTGGGACATAAAACAAGGGCAAAATATTTAGTAGCTGATGTTTGTGGAAGATACTAATGGTTTAAAGCAGTTAGTTGTGGATGTTAACTAAATCTGCCTTAAGGTCATTAATTGAATCTCTGTATCTGGGTTTTGGCTTTGCATATGCCACTGTACCCTGTAAAATGGGTACAAGAACCAAATTTGCATTGATTACAAGTAGAAAAAACATGTCCAAGAAGATTCAAAATGAATATTGTAAATGCTATTTTGTTTCTCACTTTGTCAGTTTATAATGATACACGAAACCTTTCTCATGTGAACATTAATGTGACTGTTGTTTTTCCTTCACGGTCTCAGACTTTAATGTCTATGTTGGAAGACATTCTATACGTTCATTGACAAAGATGAGACCACAACAGTAACAGTATGCTGTAAGTCACCTCCAAAGAGTTGTTGTGGTCCTGAAATTCTCCCTGTGGCTTTTTCCAGGGAAACCTGAAGACAGAAATACTTAAAAATGGCTACCGAGGGGCTGACACTCTGAGTTACAACAAAATTATGATTCTTGGCCTGACGCTGACACCTCATGCTGTTGCTCTGAATGGAAGAGCCATCCGTGGAGATGCTTTCTCTTATGAGCTGAGTGGGGTAAGAGCTGCGCTGAGCAATTATGAAAAACTTTAGGGAAAGGGGGATAGTCAATGAGTAACAGGACCAGTTTCTCATCCACACCCCTTTACATTTCCAAGGATAAGCAGACACCAATGCTTGACACAACAGTCTGAGTCTTGGTGGGGGGGCGGGAAGCAACAGCAAGAGCATTTTTAGGAAACTGTAATCTTTGCTATTACACATACACTTCTTCTCTCTCTCATTTAGTGTCTGCCACTTATACAAGTTTTTTAAACTAATGAAATAATGAAAGGAAGATATAGCTCCACAAACTGGGAGAAATGTTAGCAGTTTTATGGGCATTATTATTATTCTGATAAAATAAGAAAACCTCTCAAAGTTATATATCAGCTGCTGAAAAGAAATAGTGGAGATACTTTCTTACAACTATGTAGTGTCCAAGAATGATTACAGCGTAGCTGGCTCTAATGAGTGTCTCCCTATCTTCAGAGGAGGGAAAGGTGAATCTCTGCTGTACATTTGTTCCTAAGAAACTATCACCACAGTGAGACAACAGTTACAGTTACAGCATCTTAAAGTGCTCAACCTCAGTGTCCCAGATAAAAATGCATGACTTGCTTGTGCAGTGCTCCTCCTCTAGCACCAACAAGGAGACACCCCAGAGGGGATGGACTGAACACCCCTAACAAACAGCTTCTGTGGTTCCAATTTCCTTTTCCACAGGAGAATAGACAAAAGGAGCAACACTGAGTAAAATTCCCTTTCTCTGGTCACTTGTCCCACATCTGTCACCAGCCACCAAGCTGAAGTGGGTCGTGCACACTTTCTATGAGATGTGGTACTCGCATCTCAGCACTGGTCTGCACCTAGGGAACTCCCCGTACTAACACTATAAGATGCCACTAACTCATCATTCAGTCAAAGAAAGCTGAGGCAGCAAGCAATGGATGTCACGTCTTATGTTACTCTACCCACTTGGCTTAATGATTTAAGTTTATTTGTAACCAAAGCGTGATCCCCATTATACGCACCTGGTTCTAACATTTATTTTATTGAAGGAATCTGTAAAGGAAGAAAATTGCTGAGAGTAAATTTCTGCCTTGGAGAATTGTAAAAAACTCACTTTCAGAGACGATGTCATAAATAAGTGTAATCAGTATTGCCTCAAGGGAAGAAATTGTTTAACAGCCAAACTGCCTCTAAGAAAGCTGAAAGCAACATAAATGTGGCAGGGTAGAGAAAACATTCTATTGAGATGTGCTTGAAGGCACCAATCACAGAAATCCAGAAGATAACTGCATACTAACAGCACCACATCATAAAAAGATGATTAAGAAAGACTAAAAAGCTTGTCACAAAAGTATCATTTAAAATTTGATTTGAGCGCAAAAGATGATCCCAGTGACTTAAGAACTACTTCAAATAATGGAGAAAAAACCACCAAGCTGCTGTAGTAGGAAAGGTCCAAAACTGCACAAAAATTACATTATTTAAATCAGACAGTAACCTAAACTAGCTAAATATATTCCTCTTACAATTCTAAGAGATTCACTCAAACCTCTCCCACCATCCCTGTACAGATGTTGTAATGCCATTGCCTATAATCCTCTCATGTTTGAGTCTCTATTAAAAAAAAAAAAAAAAAAAAAAAAAAAAAAAAAAAAAAAAAAAAAAAAAAAAAAAAAAAAAAAAGCCCTAGCAGCTTGGGTTTAGATCTTGAAAACTTACAATCCATGTAATTAAAAAAATAACAAAATCTAAAGGGCAAATTTGCCACTTTCTCACAGGCTTAATGAGATTACATGCTGTATAATAGTTTAACAAGCACAAAGACTGTACTGTTTGAAGGGATGTAGTAGAAAGTAACTTCTACCATATTGCTTTTGCTTTACAGAAAGCAAATTTGCCTAAAAGCAGTGCTTAAGTGCATAATTGAGCCATAGTTATTTGTATATAAATAGAAGCAGCTTGCTTAGAAATAAGCCACTTCTTTCTCTCTGATTCATGCAGCGCTACCCTGATCTGACATTTGTAATATCACAGAATCTTCCTATTCTTAGGAGTCTCTATCTTTTTCTTTCCCCCTGGAGTACCGTACCCTAAGAGCCACAGGAACTGTATTGTAACTGCAGGAGGGATGCTGGAGGAGCACTTCTATTGACCGGGCTTGTGCTGACAACAAAATGACCTGGGCATAGGAAGGTTCTCCTTTTCCTTCCACTTGCATCCTCTGCTGGGAAGTGCAGGGAGGTTCCCACTGTCCGTAGTTCCCAACATCCGTGCAGTAGTGCAATCTGGAGCAGCCTTTCTGGCTGCCCGTCACTTTTGGTTAGTGTTTGAATGGGGTTGCAGTATTTTTGTCTGGATCTGGCCCTGGATTTGAATAAAAGGCAAATCATTCAAGAAGTGGACTTCCTACTTACCAAGTAGTGGTAGAGAACTGTTTCTGATGAAAGATGAAAACATTACATACTTTGAAGAAGTGATCTAAGCATAGACTGATAGAGTGATGTTAACATGAATTTGTGGGTGGGCAAAGAAATAGCTAAGACGTGTGAATGGATATCATGCATTTTAAGAGATTATTAATTCTGAAACCTAAAGATAAAACTGGTAAAGTACTGAAAATGAAAATTACAAGTAGCATAAAATACCTCAAAATTAACATTGAACAGAGAGACAGCAGGACAGGTATTATATTTATAATTTCATACTTAATTCATGTTATTAATTAATTTTAAACTGTTCCTGAATTTCTAAAAGGGATGTTGAATTGGATACAGCAGTAGAAAGATGCATACTGCCATCAAGTCAGTCTTGCCTACCAAATGAGGTTAAGGGAATCATGAAGGTCTAAGCTCAAGTTTCCCTTCTTGTTCTCTGTTTTGAGCTGGTCTTTTTTAAGGTAACATAAAGTTGTTCATTATTTTTGTGTCTTTTTTTTCACAGAAACTCACTTTATGGATTTCTGCCCCACTTACTCAGGAACTCCACATTATGATTTACTAAAATGGTCAGAAAACACTGACGTAATTTAGCATCCTTGGCCCTCAGATATTGATCTTACTTTGATTTTAATGTAAAAAAATATTTAGCCATTAAAACATTGCTTATGTACCTGATGACTGTTCTTTTCTTATGTAGTATTTGTAACTCAGTATTCTTCAAATAAATTTTCAATAGTAGTTAATGAGTATTACCAGAAACTGATGTGCGTTCAAAATAGCATAGAAGAAATCATCCTGAAAGTTCCCTCTCACCACAGATGGAGATAATACTTGGAAATGTTCCCAATGGGACCATATTCTGGACAGCATACACTGTGGTGTTTTTTTGGTTTTTTTTTTTTTTTTTCAAAACTATGGTGGCAAAAAAAAAAAAAAAAGGAACAACCGGATAGTCAGCTTAACTCACATAGCTATTCTGGGGGAGGCAATGTGTGTTTGTCAGGAGAATGTGTGGGAAACACAGCTAATCAAAGGTTGGGGATACCTAAATCTACTTTGTACTTCAGCTGTTTCTGGCTGCAGAATGATGTCCCAAGACAGTAAGAAGCTCCAGCTTGTGGAAACGGCTCTAAGGAGTCACTGTTATTTTAATAATATAATACATAATCTGCCATTAATACAATATATAATACTTATCATCTATAATATAATAAATGTTAATATAATATTATATGAAATAGCATATAATCAGCTGGTATAAATCAGCCAATAGTTCCAGACTACAAAATCTACAACTGTAGTGACCACTTGCTTTTGTCTCCTTTTCCATGTTCCTGAACTGTAATAAATGCAGCCCGGGCATGTCTTGGGATCCAGTGATCACAGAAAGAAAAACTTGAAAACTTGGGGGATTTCTTTTGAGAATCTGGTTCTCTCTGGAGACTTCTTTTCCCAGTGTTAGAGTAGCTCTTACCACAGCAAAGGACTGGTGCCCTTAAATGTACACTGTGACTTCTGACAGGAGGGATCCACATCATGACAGGGTCAGAGCTTCACAAACTCAGCTCTTCACACGCTTTTAACTCTAAGCTAAAAAACTCTTTTTACCTTTGTTGATATTTATTCATGAGAAACCTGAGTCACAATTTGCAACCATAAGAGCTTTAATAGTAAACAGATACTCCAGTAAGGAGGTTGGGAAGGGACTGTGATCCAGTTTAGGCTGCTAGCACCAGCTCCCCCTTCCCCAGCAGTGAAGTTTCCCCCAGAACATTGCAGGCAGTGTTAAGCTTCAACTCAAGCTCCTTAAGGTGCTCGTGACTCTTCCTATTCCTGTCTCCCACCATAACAAAAATGTATGGGAAATCCTACTCGTGGCAGAAATGCCGCGTCAGTTCCCAGCAGATTAATTCTGCTTCCAAAACTCTGCAGGGAAAGACCTCAGCCACATTCCACTCCTGCAAAAAGCTCCCCAGCACTACTGCTCCATGGGAAGCTGCTCCTGACATACAGACACGAGTGCAAGCGCAGCGTGTTTTAACAAGAACGTCTGATTTTCAAAATGTTTGGTTCTAGACCACTCAATGATAAGGATTTCATCCAGGTGTTTTTACATGATCACATTTCTCCTGAATTAGCCAGGACACACAACACAGCAGTAAATTTCTCCAGTTTATGCCAGCTGCGGGAAGACAAACACAGTACTGCCTGGCTGCTAGAGGTTGCTTTCTCAAAGTGAGACGGGTCTTGCGGAGAAACCTTAAGACCTGGATCTGACCAGAGCTTTTGCTGGCTGCAGCAAGGTCTGCTGTGAAATACGTCCGCTCTGCACAGTGTGGAGAAAGCAACTTGCTCATCAGCTCTTTTGTGGGAAGAAGCTGAAGAAGGTACTACAAAAAGGCATAGCTGAAGAAGGTAGGAAGGGCTGAGGAAGAGCAGAATATGGGCAGTGGGGTGGAAGCTCAGCTAAGGTGATGGATGTGACAACCATCCTCCCTGCACAGGAGTATAGCACAAAATTAGACTCCTTGATGAAATAAACACTAAAAAGGATGTCCTGCTGAGTCTGTGGACTGGGCAGACAAAGGAAGGATGTCAGTATGGTTTGTGAGAGCTGTGTGTATTTGGGAGAGAGAAAAGCAGGAGAACCTGTGTCAGAGCAGACCCCAGAGGCAGGCAGCCAGAAAGAGCAGTACTTGTTGCATAAATCTGAGGAACAGCAGAGACCCAGAGGACGTGTCTGTACTGTGTGTCACAGCTCTGCGCCAGAGAGCTCAGAGCGGGGCCAAACCAGCCGGAGGCTCCAGCTGGCACAGGAGGTGCCGGCCCAGCTGCCCCCGGCCATGCACACGTTGTCTCGGGGCTCGGCCACCCTGGCAGTCGCCCTCTCGTGCTGCCTGTGTGAGCCTCGTGGCTGCTCACCCCATGCATGTTGCAGACATAACCAGAGAAAGCTGTTGGATGGCCTGACAACATGGGATGGATGGGGACAACTAAAGCAGACCAGTCCTGTGCAGAATCCAATCTCTCCCATGTGGTCTTTGCAAAGATGGCATCAAAGAGGTACCTGCTCTCAGTTTTCCCCCAAAAGGGAGGATGTTAGCTCCTCACCATGGCAAAAGAGCAAAGAGAGTGAGAAATCTGAGCACTGGGGCAGAGAAAGCAAATTTGTAAACACCCTGGATGGGAGTGGGGGGACGAGATGTTGTGGTTTGTGTGGGGGGAGGGCTGGGTTTTTTTGGTGCGGAGGGTTTGTCTCTAATCTGCCTTCCAGTGTGGGTAAAAGCGGGAGTGGGAGATGAGAGGGGAAGTGGTAAATTTGCTGACAAAAGGTGAAAGAGGAGACTGGTGTGGAAGTTAGAGCATGGATGTGGCTGGAGAGCAGCGGAGATGTCACCTTGGCTGGACAACCGTGTGGAGCCAGCCGGTGCTCACTGGTTTTCTGTGAAATCAGTGACTAACCTAGCAATTTCATATATATCTTAATAAAATAAGAGCAGAAAAATACACTGCTACTGGCATCAATATGCTGTTCAGGCTTGTATTACAACCTGGATTTTATTCCTTTCTTGTTATCTTGCTCTTTGTAGCTTCAGTGAACACAACAGGAAATCACTAGTCGGTAATACATCCGCCTTGGGCTCTGATTTCACATGTTTATTTTGTAAAAGTAAGCAATACAGCCCTTGGTTGGCATTTGTATCAGGGACATCAAAGAAAAACGGAGTGTGTGCGTGTGTGTGTGTGTCTGGCTATTTATCCTCTCTGAGCATCAAGCTGCAGGTGTAATTTTAGATCTTTTACACTTTTTCGAAGTTCTAGTTACACTGCTTGTTCTTTCCCAACAATTTCTTTCTTTTCTGTTTTTGCGAAAAGGATAAAGACTTCGACAAAAATACAGAACATGTGTTACAAGTGATATGAGCTCGATCCAAGAATCTACAGCCAAATATTTTACTGTCTTTTAAGATTAGATCAGATTAAACATGAACTTCCCCAAGTGTTGGCATGGATTAAATTTATTACCGATACAGATCTTCAGTGGAGAGGGAACTTCTCAGGCTGGGATTTAAAAGTGTCTGTAGTCAGCTGCTTTCTCCAGCCTGCCTTTGTTAGCCATAAAACCCACCAGCTGAGTCCTTCTGAACCTGAAGGAGTTGAAATGTAAAGGGAAAAATCCTACTTTGCATTTCAAAACCCAGTTAATTCTAGGCTCCTGCCTTACAAAGCCATAAAGGGAACACAGAAAATCACTAGCAACACTGACAACTAAGAATATGCCATTAGGCTTCACTTCTGCAGAGAAAGAAAAAGTAAACATTTTCCATGCTACTCCATGTACACTTTGATTTTTTTTTAATCTAAAATGGGTGATTTTAGGTTTAATCTCAAGGGATCCTGCTGGCCATTCTTGTGAAAGGTTCATGCTGATTTTGTATAACATGAAAAGATGGTGGTAGCCCGAATCAGTTACACTGAGAGGAGGAGCACAGATTAAACGAAGGGGACAAGGACAGAGGGCTCTGCTGTGCTCAGTAAGCTGGACACAAAAATCACATATGGCCAAATGTAGTATTGTATGTCTTGGAACAAAGAATAGACAAAAGAAGATGGGACACTGCTAGAACAAAGAGACACTGGAGGAGCTTTGGGGTCCTGTTGGACGACCACCTGAGCATGAGTTCCCAATGCAAGTTTCAATGAAAAAAGAGGTAGAGCAATCTCAGATATACAGACAAATAAAGGCAGAGATGTTACAATTCACCTGTTTGTTGTAATGGTACCACCCTGCTGGAATGCTGTGTCCCATTCTGGTGTCAGAAATTCGTGGAATATACTGAAAAAAGTAAGTTTGATACAGAGAAAAGCCACAAAAATGTCTGAAGGACTAGAAAAACGCATCTTCCAGTGAGAGCACCAAGGAGCTCGACCTGTCTCTCATGGCCAAGAGAAAGCTCAGTCCCATGGGAGTCTCAGTGTAACTATGGGGGCAGAAATCTGGTGGCAGAATGTAAGATTCAGTGTCTGTTAATGAAACTAGACAAATTCAAAAGCTGGTATTTTAGCTCTCGGAACAGCTTGTCAAGAGCTGTGGTGAATTCTCCTGTAGTAGAAATTTTAAAATGAGAACTGAACACTTTTCTGAAAGCAGTGCTCTTGCTCAATAATTCAGGAATTTTTTGGAACTGTATCCCTAGCCTGTGTCATACCAACTGATCACAGCAGTCCCTCTTGGGTTTCCAATTATGAATAATGAAAGGGGAGTTTTGTAGGTTTTTTGCAAAACATATTTAGATTTCAGTGACAAGTCAGCGCTTTTGGAGGTCTCCACATAGTTACAAAGATCATAAAATGGCGTTGCTATAATCACCTTTTTGGTTAGTTTTGATATGTAATACAACTTCTTGTGAAGGTTCTGGTAATTACTTTCTCCTGCCACCAGGTGTAACCGGAATCTCTTGGCAATTCAGTCCCATTCTCATGGAGGGACTATTTGCCACTCAGGTTGCCAACGTGTCTAGAACAAAAAAGAAAAATATCACTGTGTCTACGATGAGCATGAAGTAGAGAACAAGACAGCGCTACAGCAGAGCTGCTGCCCGGCCGTGGGGAGCGGTGACCCCTTTCCTGGCCCTCACCCCTTGCCCGGGGGCAGGCTTGCAAACAACGCTGGGCTGCTGGTGTGACACAGAAAGGTGAGTGTGATATCCACGCATGCAGGTTATCCCTGAGGTCTGGGGTAATGTGACCGAGGGAGGATATAGGAACAGTTACACGTCAATGCTCAGCACCGTGATGCAGGTGAGAATGCAACCTTCCTGGGATGCCCCCGAGTGCAGGGTCCCACCAGGATCCCTGCCCTGGGCTGTGGAGTGGCACCTTGGCTTCCCTGCTCCCAGATCTGTGGGTGCAGGTGGCTGGAGCCCCAGCAGTGGCACGTAGAGACCTGGGCTGGGAGACCTGTCACTGTGCTCACAGCAAATGCATAAAATGCAAATGCTACTGCGGCGGATTATGAAATGAAGGCAAGACAGGCATGTTGGCCTCAGAGGGAAGGAGACTCTCAGGGCTTTTTCTTGCAGGAAGCATTTCCATCAATGGAAGGGGAGGGGGAAATAGAGCTGCCAGAGCATGTGCAGACAAAATTGGGGTCTCTCTCTAGGGACTAACAAACTATAGGGATTAAAACTAGCACAGATGCAGAATGCTGCCTTTATAAGCCCTAGCAATGATCCCAGGTCATGCCCCAGCTGTGGCAGCCACTGCCCCATGGCCACCGAGGAGCCATCCTATAAGCATCTCAAAGAAAAAAATGTGTAGCAGAGTATTCTGGTGTCCTCTCCTGTTTGAGGTCACTCAATAAACTGGGCAAATCCTGTGAATTTTGGGCAGACACTACAATTCCAAATAGCAAGGACGAAGGTCCCCAAATACCCCTGTGCACAGTCCTGGCTGCTGCACTCGGGGCTCAGTGAAAGCCACAAAGGAGGGGAGGAAAGTGCCCTTCCCTGAGAGCCACTGAACACGGTCAGCTGGAGAAGGCCCGAGAGTGCAGAGGCGGGGAGAGGGGGACGGCTAGCAGGAGCAGAGCCTGGGAGCTATTCTGAGCAGCGCCAGACCTGGGAGGCTTTTCCTAGTGACCCAGAAGAGACTGTGTAGACCTTGTAGCAACTAGATGGTCTCTAAAGGTTGTTGCAGAGTCGCGCTACAGAGAAAGACCCAAGTGGAAATGATCCTAAAGTAATGAGAGTTGTAAATGAGTCTTCTCAGTTCATTGAACTTTGCTCAGGAGATCGTTGTGCTTGTAGCTTGTGTTCAAATTTAATGGAGCTTCAGGGATTTACCAAAGCCATTTTGGGGTGCTGTCTGTAAAGCAAAGGTATGGTAGTCCATTTGAAATCTCCGACTCGTCCCTCATTTGGGCCCAGAGCAACCCAGTTTCCTGCTGAGGACATTTTCTGCTCTACCCACTCCTTCTCGGTTCATGCTGCTCCACCTGTGCTTCCCAAGCACTCGCTAGCAGCCCTTCCTCCACTGCTGGTATGTGGGCAGAGTCTAGCACTTGTGGGATACAATACAATCTTCTCGTGATCTTGCTGATAGCTCAGACGGACTACTCTGCTTCCTCCCACCTTCTCCCTCCCTTCTCCCCATATAAGCACACATACATAAGGGGGATAATGGGGATGTGCAGAAACTGTACACACCACTGACCTTGTACAAACTCCTGCAGATCCAGGGATTATTTGATGCATGATGGAGCTCCCTCTTAGATGCAAAGTGCTGTGAAATACAACCAACGTGTCATTTATGTTACCATATGTGGTGACAAAGCAAGGATTGCAAAGCACTGCAGGGCTGGGTGTTCTGGGATACTGCTGAAACTCACACCTGGAAGGCTGCTCACATCAGGAAGGCTGCTCAATATTTTACCCCTTCTCTTCTATGGCCCTACTTTTACTCCTTGGTGTCCCCCCAGTTAGAGTTCCTGGTTGACCCTTTCATCTTCAGGAGTGATTAAACTAAATTGTGTCTGCCAAGTGAGACATTTACTTAACAGGACATCTGTGATCTCTGAATAACCAATACCAAAACCGCCACAAGAAATATCCACTCAGTTGCTAGCTGCCTTCTCCAGATCCTGTCTTCATCCCTAGGTGATCATGGATCATGGCGTTCCTCTCAGTCCTGCCATGGTTTTCCACTCTAGTAGGTCTGTCTGAGCCTCTTCCTTTAAATGTTGGTCCTGATGCCCTCTCTAAGCAGAAATAACATAATTTGGGGGTATTCTCCCTCTATATCAAGAGTCCAGATCACAAATTTATAATACTTCTTCGGTACACCATGATGTCACCATAGTTTTCCAATCACCCATAAAAGGTCTCTAAACTTCTAGTTTAAAAATCAATTTTTAAACCCAGATAAAATATAGAAATTTTAATAGAAATTCAGAGGAAGCAAAAAGGAAAGCAACACTGTTCTCTGCTCTTTGAAAGGGTGTTGATCAGTTTTTTTCACCACCTGATTATGCTTTCTGGAGAATAAATCTGAGAAAGCTGAGATAAAAAGCATGGCAATTACTGGATCTATATATATCTCTATATATGCATATGTATATATATATAAAACTTTACACAATAATTTTGAAGATACAAGCAATGTTCCTCTCTTCTTCCTTCCATGGGCAAAGTCTGAAAGGAAAACTGTTATGAGCCATTGCCAAGTTGGTAAAGACAAAAGAACACTTCCTTAATACTGATGTGGTTTTAGATCAAGCAGCTGGAGGTGCTGTACTTTATGGCAGAGAAGAAACAAATTTTTTAGTGATACATAAGAGAAAATAATATAGCGCACAAACTATGCCGTATTTCGTTATTTCTTAATCTGTTTCATGTGATCACAGAGGTTTAGAGCCTAGAAAAGGAGAAGGCGTTTGAGAAACTCCAACTTAATGTCTAGAATTAGCTGAAAAGCAATGGAAGTAAAAACAGTGTTTACTGGGAGATGCCGAGAGTCTGTTTGCCTATCTGAAACAGATGCTTCCCATTTTTCAGCATCTAAGGGGAGTTTCAAACCATGAAGCAACAATTTGAAGACGACTGTTATGTCTTCAAGAGCTCTTTTCTGTGTGGACGAACCTTAACGCTTACCAGACAACTACATTTTTTGTGTATTATAAGTACTTCTTTCTTTCTTAGTGAATTACCTGCAGCTACACATTTGAGCCCTGTTTTGAAAAAGTAGCTGTTTATATATTCATAAAATAGATTTGCACATTAAATGTTCATGTCAAGCTCGCAATAAAAATAGAATAACAGGATGTTTTATTTAGGATTTAAAAGGAGATTACAAAACTGCTGTTATACAAAATATTTGCATACATTCTTAATTTCAAATTGTCTGAGGGCTAAATTTAGTATTTTGGGTGATGCACAGAATTCCTACCGACTTTTATGCAAGTGATGTATATGACAAAGGTGCCCCTATATTAGCATTTTAGTTCAGATGAGGAGCAAGCTTTTGAAGTGAATCTCCTGACTGTCTCCATTTGCTGCACTTGCGTCTGGGAACATGTGAAGTGAATTTCTATCACATGAGCTAAACCAGAACAGGTTCTCTAGGACAGCACGCAATGCACTCCAACCATCAAGGAGCATTCAGGCTGTATGGAAGTAAATCCACCATAAAGTGTACAGGACAGGTGTTGGCTCTTCAGCAACTAGGCTTTCACTCTGCAGTTTGCTCCTATTGCACCGTATTGCTCTCTAAGGTAGACGTTGGCTTCAAGGCCAAATTTGGCCCAGGAGTTGGGCTAAATAGCCTGAAAAATTGTTTGAAGTTTCCCCTAAAGATTAATAGAACTGGTGGGGGGACAGAAAGAAATTGGAAAAAATATTTACAGAGAAGTTTGGGCTTTTTGGTTTTGTTTGAGCTCATCCTTACACATCAGAGAGAAGGGGTAAGAGGCACACACACTGCCTTTTCCCCTCTGAAACCTCACCTGTAACAGAAATTTGAAAAACTTTCAGCCTAAAGTTTTGCTGGAGAGACGGTGTGAACCCAGCACTCCCAACAGAGTGCTAAAATACTCCTAGTTTGCATAGTGCTCCTCTTTCTGCTTTATTAGTTTAGCGTGCTACTGCTAATTTTTCTGGGACAGTGAATCAACTTCCATGATTCTTAATGTTACATCTATAATACTGTTTGCAATTTTGTTTTGAGGTACAGAGTTCAAATCAGCAACTACTGAAATACTGCTTTATGAAGCATCCTTTTAAACATGGCATCCATTTTTGTTTTAATGATACTCAGGTTTGGGAAATATGCTCTACTGTAGGCATTACAGGTACTGGTGTCATAGTAGTTTTATTAACCTACTTCAGATATTCTCTAATAGCCTTTTGTTTTGCTGTGTTCAGCTTTCAAGCAGAGCCGTTTATCTCCCACTTTTGTCTACTTTGCTGTTCTTCCTTTTACTGCTCCAGATCACACCCTTTAACTGTAAATCTTGTGAGGCAGGACAACTGTTGATTATTTGGCTCTGTGTTCTTAATAGAGCCATTATTAAGCATAATAAGCATATCTCCTGCTGAACCTTAAAAAGCAATAATTACCTTATTATAAGTAGATCTTGAAATCCACCCTTTCAAGTGCAAACGCTTTCTTCATGCTTTCTTCTTTTTCCACCTCTAGAAAATAGAATATTACAGTTCCTTGTCTTAATGCTATTTGTTTTGTACCATTTAGGAATAGAAAATATGGTCTTATTGGTATGCACTATACTTGCTTTGGTCTTACTGAACACAGGGAATAAAGAAATATGGAGATTCCTCCTGCTTAAATGTAGGTATCCGCAGCCCAGACTTGGAGATGAGCGAGGTGCCCCTCGCAGTCAGTGCAGACAGCGGCACCTCCACAGTGTCTCACCCCGCTCTGAAGCAGGGTCCTACTTGCGGCTAGGTGAATCCCACCCTGAATCCCATTGCTAGCATTTACCACTCTCATCGATCACAACAGGAGCCTGGACACCTAGCCCCGCATACACACCTACTCTGTAGACATCTAATAGTAGGTGAGACAATTTCCATCCAAGGAGTTTCAACTGCTTCGAAATTGCAGCAATTCAGATCATCAGGCACTAGACTGGAACTGGATCTCCAATCCCTCTGTGATTTTTTTTTCCCTAGATGAATTCCCAACAGAGTGTAGGAGGGAGGGCTCCTTCTTGAGATGGTCCTTTGCTTCCCAGGAACTGATCCCTAGAAGATCCCAGGCAAACCAGCTTTGCACAGCAGGTAAGTGGCCCATAGTCTTCCATATACTGTCCTACATCGTGAAATGCATGGTGCTGCAGAAAGATAATGTTAATTAAAACACTGAAAAAGCAATCACAAGGATAAAGTAGCTTATGGTACTCATACTACAAAGGTTTTGTCAACAGATAGGAAGGGAGACAATGACTGTGAGGAGCAGATGGGGTGAGGGCGGGTTTATGAGACAGGAAAAGGGGCTGTGGCTTTCCTGTTAGCACTGCTGAGAATAACACGGCTGGTCACATAGCAGTGGTTTTATAGTTTTTCCTCTCTTCTCCATTCAACCTATGGTTCTGCTTCCAGCCATGCCTGGTTTGGAGAACCTAGCATGTAATCCATTACACTAGTTTTAGACTCATCTCTGTTTTTTGAAGTTCCTTTGAAAAGGAATTTTTAAAGAAAATTGATCTGAAGAAGTGAAGAGCAAGGCTAATAGTTTAAGCATTAAATTTGGGAGATATTCATCCTGTACGTATGACAGCAATGACCATCTAACTGGTTCGGTTCAGCTAAGTCATCTGTAAGACCACTGCAGGGTACCGATTAAAGGTTAGCACTAATGTTTTGTAGGATGACTGGTTCCTTAATCTTGCTCTGACAACCAGCCAAAAATAGGCAAGTGACTGGTCTTACTGATGTTGCCTAATAAGTTTGCTCTTTCCCTGTTGCTTCAGTACTGCAGTGAATCCTACAAATAGGAAAACTTGGATGTTTTAACTATTTAATTGAAGCTGTAGGAAAACCAAGGAACTAGGACTATTTCTTGCAGAGATACACTCCACATGAAAAAAAACACCACAATCTATCTGAAGCGTTATTTTACAAGGATATTTTTGCTGTTTGCTGTGTTAAATACAAGTACAGGAACACATTATCTGCTGGGCTTTTTTTCTGCTCAGGTAAGCCTGAGCTCTGGAGGGACCAGTGGATCTTCCTTGGGAGCAGCAGGCTCTTGTGTAGGATGCACCCACTCCGGGCACCTGTAGGACAGTGGGAGCTGCTGGCTACAACAGACAACATGTCTGGCCTTAACGCATTTAAATTTCATGGGTATTTTGTAATACTGACAGCATTTCTATTAAAATCAGCTAAGGTATAAGGATGGGAAAAGCCTGGGCAATCCTACAAATTTACAGTAAATAATTGCTGAAGCAGGAAGAGTTGGCGAAGAAACCCCAAGGAGAGAGTGACTGAAGCGATCTTTAAGAGACAGTATCTGGGGACTCTCCTTTCCGTGGCGATGACTTTACTGCATTCCTGTGCATCACTGAACCTTCCTGAAGAGCTGAAGCACCCCAGGCACTGCTCTGTGAAATAATCCAGCAAAACACCTGAGCAGCCTGCAGCTGAGAGAGCCGAGCAGCCGCTCTGCCTGCTAGTGACATGGCGGAGCAGCTTGCAGACAGCAAACACAGCTGATGGGGACAACTGGCAGAGCGCACAGCTGGCAGAAGCGGCTACGAGCCAGTCCAGCGGCCGGGGGGTGGCGAGCAGCCGAGTGGAGTTGCCAAGTTCAGCTTCGAGCACAGGGTCCCTTCTGGCTTCTCCGTACCAAAGCAGAGTGGTGACACATGAAGCTGATACAGCACCAGCCAAGCTCTGTCTTTTGGGACAACAGCTCAACCCCTGATCAGGCGGATTATATGATGAAAAGTGGGGGATGATTAAAGGAGGAGGGTTGTGGCGGACATTTTCTTTGCTCTCTGGGGCGCACCAGGTCAGGACTGCAGCCACTATGTTCTGAGGGAGGGTAGTTTTGTTTGCTGTAAATTGTTTCTCACCCAATCCCTTAAAAGTTTCTATTATTTAAACTCATGTGTGCAAAAGATTGTTTGTCAGTGGGGAAAAATTTTCCTGTCTTAGGTGCATTAATTTAATTCCCCTGAGTTTCAGGGTGACACTCAGACTCCTGTTCTGTATTTTCCCCTTGGAAACAGCATCTGCTGCTTGTGGCCAGTCTGTGCTTGGGGAAAGGGCTACAACTCGCCTTCTCCTATTCTACAGCACTATAAACTCTTTACAGCTGCTATCCATCTTGTCTCCAATTCCATGTTGGACATGCTGCTCTCTAAATCAGAGTTCATATTACGTGTATATAAATCTGTATCTTTGCATCTTATAGGTATGTGTTTGCATTGAACTACATTGCACCGTTATTCCAGCAAACCCAGTTTACCATGAAATTCCAATCACTTGATAGAACTACTTTTTTCCCTTATTAATGGTCTCCGTTATGTTTTATCTGTGAAGTTTCCCAGTAAATGATAAATACATTGAATAGAACTGGTCCCGTAATACGCTTTCTAGAATTACTTTCTGAGTCATAATCTTTTTAGCATGTGCTGCATTCATTTTGTATAGTGCTAATTTTTAATCAACACATCATTTGGTGAGAAATTATATCAAATCCTTTAGTAAAATCTAGATGTATTACATTGCATTGTCTCCATTCACTGATTTTATCAATAGAAGTAATTATCTGGCATTATTTGTTTTCTGTGTGCTCTCTGTTGCCCATCCTCTGCAGTTATCTTTAAAATCCACATGTTGAACCTTAGCCTAATTTAATCTCTTTGAGGCAGGAACAATTCCAGTGTTAAGACAGTGCAGAGCACAAAGGGAATTCAGTGCTAATAATAACCCTATGCCGACTATTCTTCTCTGCTGTGATCTAGTTGTTTCACATTTATTGCATTACTTTAGTCAGGGCAGAATTTGAAGTACCAAGTCCAGAAAAGCATTTTGGTACTTAGAAGTTACATCTTCAAGTGTCCATATTATAGGATTCTCCCTCTAAGAAGAATTTTAAAGCCTATGTTAGAAGTCCACACTTCTTAAATGGAGCATGTCTACGTACAGACACCTGGAAAAGACAGCTATTTAGAATTGGCCTCTAAGAAACACTGAAAACAAGGCTGTGTTTGAGATCCCACCACTCTCCATGACAGATGAATTTTGCTGCATGTCAGCTCACTATCCCAGAATCTTTATTCTTTTAGAAACAGAATAAGATTTGCTCTTTTCCTGTAAACCGTGAGGAGCATCCTTCTCTCCTGTCTTCTGCATACAGGGGCGGTGATCTGAGCACTGCAACAGACCCCTTTCCTTCCCGAGTCTGGAAGTTCAAATCTTCTGTCGCAGGACTGTGTTGCAACATCAAGCTGCCTTGAAAGAGGCAAGCGGCGGCTGCGTGCTGAGGCTGTTCTGTTTGGAAAAGGCATGTAAGATTCTCAGAGAAGAAGGGGTCTTACAGACAGTCAGGCCGACTCCCCAGGAGTAAGTGTTACCCTAAAAAATAATGGCCGAGATACGGATACGGAAGAAGGATCTCGTGTGGCCCAGCAGCCCAATACTGCTAATGCTGGGAACAGGCCCCAGGTTTCACACTAACTGTGCAAGGGCTCAGGACTTGTCAGGTTTTGTCTAAACTTGTCTTTGCCTACATGGAGCTTTGTTTGGGTTTGCTTAGCTGCAACAGCAGTTTTTCTAATGACCAGGTGGCTACCACCTAGTATCAAACCATAATTTTTCTACAGATAGTAGCAAGTAGTTATTCTGTGTAAATGACCTATTTGTGACCCTCACAGAACAGTGTAGTGCAGAGGAGTGTTGGTGTGGTGTGATAGCAGAGGCATTGCGAGTGGGATGCAGGGTGCAGGAGCAGGAGCAGAGGCTGAAAAGAGGGGGCTTGGGATGCCTCTGGGGACCCCAGTGCTGGGAAGAGCTCACCAGTGGTTGGTAAAGAAGTGCAGTCTGGGAGCTGGGCAAAACCAAAAGAGATGAAAGAGCAAGTCTCAAGCAGATGTAGTACACACTATATACAGTAAATGTGGATGTAAAATGGAGTTGCAGACCAATGAAGCAAGAGCAAGGTGTAACAGCGTGTTGGAAAAATAGCCCCAGGTGGGGATCCTCAGAGTGGGGAGGAAGAAGCCATCAACATCATACTCCTCCTTCCAGCAAAGAAGTGGAAGAAACTCTGTCATGAACATCACACTTCTCCTGGCAAAGGGCATGGGATGCTGATGGCTTGCTGCAACCCCCATCTTCTTCTCTAGCAATACTGATGCCATCAAATACAGGACCAAAAATGGAAGTCTAAGGGACAGCCCAACAGCAGAGGTAGGTATTAGGAAGGTTTTGTACAACAGTTTTATCTCTATTATTAATGTCATTCTGTATTAATCAGATAATTTGTACTGTGGTAGGTAGTATTACTGTGACTAGACTAATCTTAATAACTGTCTGTTGTATTGTAATTAGTCTTAAGATTTTCATTAGACTAACAATAAATTCTTGGCTTCCCATATAAGGTGCATTTTCTTTCCTGCCCATAACAAGTTTTTGAATGCAACACTGGTCTCAGAATTCACTTTCATGCAATAACCATGGTAAGGAGCAGTGGCAACATGAAAAATCACCACATCATAGTTTAACTCTATTAATTTTTTAACATTATTTTTATCTGAGCAAATAATTTTTAAAAGATAGAATTTTTTTCTGTAGTCATAGTTCCACATATTTAGCTAAATAACTTCTGCAATCCTAAACTCTGCAGTAAAAATGATTTTTATAAAATAGAAGCTGTCCCTTTTTATTGCAATGCCTTTTTTACATATCTAATCTATTCCTCAATATGACAAACAGATCATGAAAGTATTACTTTCAGTGTGATTGCAAGTAAAGTATAAGCATTCCGTTGACATCAAGAAAGAAAAAGGATTAAAGAAATAGGACACAATTAGTTAAAATCTGAACAATTCTGCAGCTCTAAAATGAGATATTTATGTTTCAAAGGTCTCTCTCCTCAAAGGGGAAGGGGTATTTAGAAATGTTTTAAACATCAAAAAATGAGAGTTAAAGAAACCTGTATATCTTCTATTTGTTTAGTAGAACAACTTTTACTATTTTTCATTTGCATTGCAGATGCAATTTCCCAGAAAGCATACTGGGAAAAAAAGCCTTTGATGGATATGCGATATGTGTTAGTATTTGCATTTCTCACCCTATCTGTCTTCCTTTACTACAAAAGAAGAATCAATTCAATTAATTAGATTTAGATAGCAAATGTCTGTAAGAAGCTTCTTTTGGAAAGCAACTATAAAAAGAATAGCATATTTTAAGAGAGCTTTTCAAAGATAAACTAGACGGGTAATATTAGAAAATCAGTTTCATATTTCAAGAAAAAGAATAGGGTAAATGTAAAGTGCAAAGTTTCACTGCATAGTGAAATATATATCTAAGTTTTGGAGAGTAATTCAAATAGACTCTTGTGCTGTATTTACTTTATCGGAAAACCAAGGGCCGTGGGACAGACATAAGGCAATGGTGCAGAAGGTGGTTATGGCTCTACCACTTGAGAGACTCTTTTAGTATATTAAGTTCACTGACCCGTTGGGAAGTGGCACCCGTTGGGAAGTGGCTGATATTGAGACCAATGCTACATTCTGCCTATGGTCCAATGCTACATTCTGCCTATGGTTTGGACGACTTCTGAATGAAATAAAAATTAATGGTTTAGTTAAAAAGAACAAATTGAGCTAATTTTTGTACCAGGACTAATGTTTATTTCTTTACCATACTATGTTGTGCTGTGAAAAGCTACAAAAAAATATGATCAGGTTTGAGAGAATAACCAGTAAAGACTTTTATCACATTGATTTGCTGTGTTGAGAGAGGCTCCCGTGCCACAGCTAGTGTTAGGGTTAGGGCTTCAGCATCTACGGCGCTGATCTGCTCTGCAGCCTGGAGGACCAGGCCAACAGGAGCCTCACGGGTTTCAATGCAGACAAATGCAAAGCCCTGCACTTGGGATGGATAAGGCCAGGCATGGGTACAGGATGGGGTCTGAGTGGCTGGATAGCAGCTCTGCAGCAAAGGTCTTGGCAGACAACAAGCTGAACATGAGTGAGCAGGKCACCCTGGCAGCCATGAAGGTTAACAACACCCTGGGTGCATGAGCGGCAGCATAGCCAGCAGGCAATGGCAGCGATTTTTTCCCCCAGGGTCACATCTGGGTACAGCATTGGGACCCCTGCTATAAGACAGTCAAGCTGCAGAGACGCCAGTGCAAGATCATTAAGATGATTAGGGAGCTGATGATTAGAGCATAATAAGCAACAAGAGCAGAGGGAGCTCTCCTTGTGTAGCCTGGAGATGAGAAGTCCAAGGAGGAGTCTAACTGCTGTCTTCCATTACCCGAGTGGAGCTATCCGATAGCGTTGAGAGTTGCCTCTGAGGTGCACAACAAAGAGGACGAGAGGCAACAGTCCCAAGCTGCAGCAAGGGAAATCCTAATTGGATACAGGGCAAAATTTTTACAAGCGGTTACACACCGGAAAGGGTCACCCAGCAAACCGGCGCAATCCCTGCCTCAGAGAGTTTCAAAACCCAGCCGAACAAAGCCCTGAGCAACTTGATCTAACTTTGAAGCTGGCCATGCTCAGAGCAGGAGGACTAGATGAAACATGGAGGTCACTTCCAACCTCAGTGATCCTACCATTCTTTGATAAAACCAGCAGGTTTCCACGTTTTGGACAATGTGAAATAGTGCTTTCCCTGCTAAGTTAGCTACGATGCTGCGATGGCTTCATGATGCAAAGCTGTATTTAGGGTTTGTGTTAGATTTATAGTTGGACAGACATCTACAGCAATAAGTAAAATAAAAGTTACTGAGTTAAAAATCTGGATTAAACTAAGCTTTAGACAATAATGAAGAATAAGTAATCTGCATCATTAAGATTCTTTACCTGGAAGGACTATTAAGACAAAGATAAATATAGATGTTAGAATGTCAGAATCATAGAATAATTAGGTAAAACACATTTTTAATTTGAAAAGGGATGATAAAGTAAGTTTTGAAGCGTGACTCCTAACATTTCCTTGCCATCCTGAGTTTCTGCAATGTGAGTGGCTTCTCAGCCGATGCTATGCCAAGGCGAGGGTTAGTCTTGTAAAAGGTAAATTCAAGATTACTGATGGAGCTAAGAAAACAATGCTGAGTTACAGTTCAACAAAAGCTGAGAGTGTTCCTTTCTGATGCACAGTTCATGATCCAGTTCTTGGGATCCAGGTGGCACCGAGGAGCACGCTGGTGTTAGGAGTCTGCTTCTACAAGATGGCAGGTAGCAGAGGAATTTAATTCCGTATTGAATTCATGGGCTGGTTCTTGGAATTAGGTATGCTGCAAGGCTAAAACTGGACTGAGGGTTAGGATTAGTACATCTTCAGCAATTATGTATACGGAATTTATCCTTGTCTTAGGAGCCCAAGCTTGTTCTTCATAACGATTGATACTGAAACACATATAATATTCTTCCAAAAGGCTTTTAAAAAGTAGAAACTTTTTAAAAGTACAAACTTTTTAAGTGCCTTGCCCTTTTAAAGGGTTATTTATGTTTCTTGGGAAACACATAAACTGGACTAAAAATATATTTTGTAATCAAACTTCTTCTAAATTTACTATAAAACTACGTAACAATGCTAATTATATCACTATGAAAAGATACACCAAAACTGTAAATGACTAAGGACCTGAAGTTAATATTTAAAGTGTAATATTAATTTGTACTGAATTATCTGTTAAACTCAAGAGGGTTAATTAGTTCACTGTTCATTTCTGTTCTGTTAAGCTCCTATAAGGATGAATTTGGCCTCGGTTGTTTAATTATCTGCAATGATTTAGATATCCAATATGTTTAAGAATCATTCTTTTTCTAATGTTTCTCTTAGTCATGCAAAGTAAGATTAATTTACCATTTTTAAAGCTACTGAATTAGCAAATTTAATTTTTTGGTGTTTATAGTTAAATTCTAAGTCAAATATGTAAATATGAAATGGGGAACAACTACTCAAATAAATGATCTTTTTTTTTTATTTCAGGGAGTTTTGCGTTTACCTCTGAGGAAAATTCAGAATGCAATCCATGTGACTATTTTAAAACCTCCCATTTACTTTTGCTTTACATTTGTTTTAGCATTTTTTGGTGGTGTTTTTTTTTTTTTTTTTTTTTCCCCCACAAAAATGATGAAGTGTTCATGAAGTTACTTTCTCAGCTTTGACAAATGCTGGTTGCACTGGCAGCTAGCCAGCATCTTTTTGCAAAATAACTTTAACACAACTGTGCTATGGTTACCTAAATAGTAGGATAATTTTCATAGAATTCTTGCTACTGTGACTCTGGAATGTATGCTGCTGGTATCTGGCAATAGCCCCAAACTAATTAATTCTTTATTTTTGAGGATGAGTGTTTATTCCACAGTTGGATAAATAATGTGTATGAAGTCACTTTAGGCAAAAAAAGAATATTTTCATCAGCATGCAAGACCTTTCTGAAAAGAAGAGGAAACAAAAGGTTCTCATTTATTGCAGATACAGAATTAGAAGTCCTGACAGCCATCGGCACAGTTCAGACTATGGTACTGATGCAGTTTAATCTTTCATATTCTGTTAAGTAACAGACTCTACTTTACCTCCCATTTGAGAAATCTTGTGCAATTCTAAGTGGTATTTTAAAACTGAAAATAAGTGATGGATCAGCTCTCATTTGAATAATTTGTGGGTATGAATAAGTACATTGAGACAGCAGAATGTGACATGTGAGAAAACGGAAATATCGTACTTATACTTTTCACACAGGCAAAGAAATAGTACAATAAATCCTCCAAACTCAGCAAATGTTAAGTGTGGGCTTACACCTCACTTAAGTCAGGAAGACTGCTGCTGCCCAGTGACACAGTTATGAATTCAAGCATATGGCTAAATGCATTCCTGCATTAGTGCCACACTTGCTCTGGAAGACAGTCAGACTCATTACATTATTTGGGCTACAAATTTTCGGCCTCATTAAAACCCTAATTGCTTGAATGTTGCCATGAAATGAGGAAAATCTGACGGGCAGTATTCCCAAAAGACAATCCACATGCTGTCAACTGTTTGTTTAAGGTATTTTAATGTCATGGAAAAATATAAAATTAAATTCATGAATGATGAAATAAATGATGATGGAAAAAGAAGAAATATTTTAAAAATTCACTTTGCCCATCTGAGGTCCTTTTCTGTTTCTACAAAAGAAAGAGAAACAACTCTCTGAAGTTCTTATTTCTTCTCCAGATATTTTAGTGAGTTGCTAAATGTCATTACTATAAGTAACACTGCCTTTTTGATAGTTCATTAATAACGCAACATCAAACTATATCATAAATTACTGTTTGGTAACTGGGACTATAACTGTCATTATAAAATGCAATCAAAATAAATGCTGTAAAGTAGGAAAATTTAGTTCATAGATGTGAGTGAGTCATGAGTGATTAAAATCAGCTTCTCAGAGAGTTAGTGTATTCACTTTGGAGCTTGCTTCTGGTAAATGGGCAGAAAAAGAAGACTTTGCCCCACAGTAACTGTAATTCTTCAAAACATCTTGTGTACAAGGACCTCACTTTTGCTGCAGAGGCCTCCCAGCTGCGTACACGACAGCCAGGCTTCCACCCCATACCGAGGGGCAGACGGAGCAACCCAGACCACTGCACAGCTCCTTCCCTGCCCAGAAACCTGGTGTCTGCACGCGGGGAGAAAACTATGGGCTCTGTAGAACCCAACTATAGCGAGTAGCTCAGAAAATTACATTTACTCTAAACCRATAAACTTTCTTGGAGTATCTGAACAAAAAGACCTTACTGCTGGAGGCCTTTTCTGGAGGTGAAAGCCAAAGTGATTTAACGGATTAAAGTCTGCTTTGCCAGACTGAGCATCTGACCTTAAAGCTCCTATCAAGCAATAATGATTGATAATTGTGGGAGTGGAGGTTTTTAACAGTATTCCTAGTATTTCAGTTACTGTTGCTTGAGTCTTTGTAGGTTGAGACAGAAAATCAATTGCAGAAGCCAAATTAACATCATAGATGGTACTGATAGGGCCTGTGATCCACTCAGAAAGTCTTTCAGCTGGAAAACAGAGGATGTTTTATATCCTCTCATGATTTCACAAATCTTTCCAGATACAATTCCTTCTCTTCCCAGAATCCAGACGATAGGACACCATCGTGTGGGAGAGGCTTGTGCTTTCTGGTTCCACATCTAACCCTGGGTTATCAGGTATGACAGAGAGCCTTAAGGAGCCGTGAAGTTTTTTCCTCTATGAAAGTATAGTCACGTTCTCTTTATGCCCAAAGGGCATTTGTTGGTTTCTTCCACAAAACAAGTGTAATCTTGGGGAAAAAAGAATCAAGAAGTGAATGAAGTAATTAACATAAAAATCAAACACAGCATTCAAAATGAATTTGGGACAGAGCTTCATTGTAAGCCTGACTGCATGAAAAATAGTACATGGGGGGGACCTGGCAACATGCTGGGATTTCATTTATCTTTGAAGGAATACAGAAACACCCACCACTTTTTTTCAAAATGATGAAGCAATAGACATGGTATGGGCACATATGGTGACAGGTTTTTTAAAATTCCACTATCTTGGCTTACACTGAGAAATTTGTGAAAGAAACTGTTAAAAAGCAGTTGACAGAAAAATTTGGTTTTGCTTCTTGCTGGCTATTTAGAATATACAGTGTTACCCTGACTCCACTGGGATCCTTCTGGGAAGTCGAAATGATACGTGAACCTTATGTATCATCCAGATTATATATTTATGTGAGTTCGAGTGTGTGACTATCGACAGGCAGTGGGTCCAACACTTACCCAGATTAGTCCAGGTTATCACCCTCACCAGGTACACGTTTGTCTGAATATTTACAGGTAGGTAATAGATCAGCAATTGGTGCTCCCTGATGAAATCTGTGGTGGAGTCTACACTCAAAGATTAAATCTGTGACCACTTTGGCAGAGATGCTGATTTCTTCCATGCTCTAAGCAGTGTGAGCTGAAGTCTCCTCTATGGTATTAGGAAATGAAGTCATGTGCATAAGTAATGAAAGGCACAACCTGACTGATGGAGAAGGATGGTTCAAACTTAGCAGTTTGGGTATTGCTGCTCTTGGGTTCAGAATTGCTGTAATGATTTTTTTTCCTGAAAGAACTGAGTTTGACTTTAGTTGCAATGAAGAAAATAACTGGAAAACATACCTATTCGCTGTAGAGGCTGTGTGTGCTAATTTCTTCTGAATTAGCTAATTCACAAAGCATGTTTTACATATGAAGGCTTTGCCTCCAAACATGTGGGTAGAGATTAGGCAGAGAAAGAAACTGTGAAGTATATTATTCCTAAAAGATTTGTAATGCTCACATATTTTCTGCAAATCAGCTGATACTTCTTAGAAAAATGAAAGGCCTGGACATGAGTGGGCATGGCAGGGAAGGATAGAAGAAAATAATTCCAATCTTCAAGGGTAGTCCAAGAACATGGGAAGTGACTGAAGAAGAAGAAGTAGACTTCCTCTTCTGTAATTAAGATACTTTCCTTAAGTGCTCAACTGATCTTGTGATGAACATGTTGAGGTTTCATTTTGGGGCTGTTTGATGTTATGTTCATTGCAAGGAAAACCCTTGATTGTTATTTAGACTTCTCAAGATAAATTGTATGCAGACAATCTTTTTGTCGCCATCCTTGCGGCCATACTAAACACTCTTACTTTAGCAGCACCTGAAATTGCTGCCATGAGCTAGTCATGAGTTGTCTTTCTAGAAAAATGGCTTTAAATGCATCCTTACATTTTTCTGGCGACCTGACCAGAAATGAAATCAGTCTGGCCTATGGCACAGTTGCAGGTGTACGGATAATATTTATTCATTCAAAAAGATCTAATCAGTTCGATTCCTTGTCCTTTAAAATGAAATCTGAACTGTAATCTGACTTCGTTGACTGCTAAAAACTAGTACTAAACATACTCCCAAATCACATGCTTAGAACTTGAGATCCATGCTACATGCTTCCCTCTGAGAAGAGAGGCCGAAAAAGTGCTCAGTAGATCTAAAATTCTTCTGTCCATAGATGTAGAGACCTTACTATGCAGTACTAAGTGTAAGACGTGAAATGGATTCCATGACACCTCCTGGATGACTCTGAGAGTGCTTCAGGGGTCTTTGCCATTTTGAAGAGCTCTTGAACAAACCGAAAACTGTGACAGGAACTGATGCTACCACTACTTAACCTGGAATGGCTGTGCTGATCCTATGGAAGAATGCTTTCCTTTGGATGTGGAAGGAAGGAGCCTTATGGTTGTGCTGATGATGATCTGTCTCTTCTGGCCTGGATCAACCTGGAAGAAAGCTTGAAATAATCCAGGAAACTTTATCTAGTACTACAGGTGCTTTGATAGATAACATAGCCAGTTCTGGTGTAGATAATAGTGTCAGATGTGAATATTTGTTGGATAGCTATCCTTTGTGTCTTTGGAGAGGGGAAGTGGTATTTATACTTCATGGTTCTGTTCTGCATGCAATCAGTAGAGAGGTATACAAACAAACGCATTACTAACTTTGTCATGGTAGAGAAATGGTGAAATAGTTAGCTGTCTCTGGTGACTCACTTCCTCATGCTTATGCCATGATGACAAGGTGCTCTTTTCTCCTGCAGACAGCACAGATGTGTTTCAAAGGCTTTGAAACATAGGCCTAGATACATCTTGCTGAAGAACATATTCTCCTTGACACCTGTGAGACTGCAGACATAAGCCCTTGAAAAACTAGTATTTAAAGTGAAAACCTTGAAGGAGTGGAGATTCCTTCTTTATGTCACGTCCTTTAGACTTTACTATCACAAAAACAGAGCTTCATCAGTATTTGTGTGTTTTGAAAGTGGATTACAAAATCATGGAGTTATAGGAGATAATTCATACTGGAAGAATAAAGGCACTAAACATATTCATCAGYATGTTGTATCACGGACGGTTTTTAAAGCCTGTGGTCTGGATTCAGCCACGGTGGTTGCTGATGGTTCCAGTAATGATGGTGGCGCTGATGGTTCCACCTGCTCTAGCAAATGCTAAATGCCTTGTCTTTGGTAAATGGATTAAAACAATCAGCAGTAGCAAAGAAAGGGGAAGCTAAGTATAGTAATCAAAGGCAGGAAAGAAAGATATAATTCTCAAACTGCAGTGTGTATTAGGATATTGGCATTGTTTCGGTGCTATGTTCAGCTATCAGAAAGGATCAAGTTATGGCTAAGTTCATTCTTTAGGCTCTTGAAAGAAACAGCTTGACAGCAGCCAGGATAAAAAGATGGTATTTACTGGATGTTAATTAAGATAATTACTGAACAAATACTTGAGGAAGAACCAGGGAATATGGTATGTTCATCATAAATCCAGACTTAGTAAACAGTATTTTGGTTGTCATGAAAATGGTATTGTGTTATAGTCGCAGTTTTGTTCCAATAATGCTGAAGCTCACTTCTAAGCTCACTCCTATACTCATCCACATATTCTTTCACATCTACAGAAGAATAGATGCCATTTCCAGTTCCTTAACTTCCTACAGAACAGTTTGTGTTGGTTTTGTCTGTGGGCTTTTTTTAGAAAAAAAAAGATTGAAAAAAAGATTCAAAGATTGAATCATAAAACTTCTTTTCTTGAGATGTCTAATTAATGATCTACAAGGCASAAAGCTGAGGGGGTGGAGGGGAGTAATCAATGTTTGCATCCTGTGGCATTCGGGTTCAATTATACTGCTGAAACCTGGAAGCAGTGATGTTTTAAAGCAATCATTCAGTGTTACACATTACAGCTATTCTGGAATCTGTAGTTTGTTCATAGTTTATGCTGTAATTACTGCAAGTGTATCCCTCATTCCTTAAATTAGGTTGCACATATTGGAACAAGTTATGTAGATATCTGATAATTAGCGACAGCTGACAATAATAAAGTAACAATCACAAAAGAAAGCGAGGAAAATATGTCCTGCTTTCCACTGCAAAATTTTCACAGAGTCAATGATCACATTCAAATGTCAGCATAGCATATACAACACACAGCCCTGATGTTTCTTTTGCACTGTAATCCGATAGCTATTTTGTACGTAAATTCCAGATACTGTCCTAATACTTAGGTATTGTTCCAGTCCCCGCACCTCAGTGCCATTTAAGAATGAGCAAATACAAGGTGCCTCTCTGGCATTAATAATGTATATTTAGCCCCATTGGTGCGTACCTTTTAACTATCCCTCGTTTTAGTTCTTAGTTTCTCTCTTTCCCATATAAATCACTCTCAGTGCTTGACAACTATGTACTTACTCTAAGCCTAAACATTAGAAGATAAAATAGCTGTGCCTTTATAAACACGAGAGAGGATGAATATCTCCCCAGCAACACTGAAGACTTGAATTTCCTTAASTCCTCCGCTATTTTCATAGGATGCTCTATTTATGGAATCACCAATAACCAACTATTTCCATTTTTCTAAGCAAAATAAAACATTAAGATCAGATAATATAAAAATTATCAAACCAAACCCCCACCTAACCCAAAGCAGTGATCTAAAATGGATTAGTAGGGAAGAATAGAAGATCATATCACACTTACATGATATACTTTTAAGTAACCCATGCCTATAGTTATTATAGTTATTATAATAGTTATATAGTAATATATCATAGTTGTTACAATGAATGTTTGTGCCTTTTAAGTTATTCATGCCAYGCCCTGTGGGATCCACTGATTATGTTTAGATTTTTACAGTAGATTATRAAAAAGGGAGAAACAGTATTATAATGCTGAAAAAGAGTTTTAATTTTTTCTTAAAAACAGTTCTTTAGTTTTTAGTCACCTAGTACCCTATTTGTACTCAGCATTAGCCTCTCAAGACACTAGTCGTCCTTTACCCATCCCTTCACACTACTGTACGGACAAAGATAATAGYGAACTAAACTTGCCTTTGTTTTTTTTAGCTATTTCAGCTGTAGGCTTACTGGTTTGGCTGCCTGCAGACACACCTAGAATACTTGTCAGGTATGTGGTTTYTTGGCTGTACCGAAAACTTCAAACAGGCTGGTTTAAGAGGAAATGCTTTGGTGATACCTGATGAGAAATTGCTTTGTGTTCAACAACCGGACAAGAGAAGGAAAAGAAAGAAAAGAAAATTCGGGTGATACCTTCCTGAAAACAGAGGCAGAAGGTTAGAAGTAGGGTGTGAAGTTAGAAGGTTATGCATAAAAATATCAGTGATATCTTCCTTGAGTTTCTGCCACTGAAGTTATGTTTCAGACGTGTGCTGCGCACAGGCAGTATACATCCTGTAAATAAAACCACGTTACTGCCTTCTGTATTCCCACTGCTTAATCTGTTGGAGGAGCTAACCAGGTGTCTACATACAAGTTCTCTGTCCATCATTATGTTGATGGACATGACCTGAGACCATGCACTGAACTTGGATCACACCAACAAGAATTTAGAAAAGAAATTAAAAAATGAATGTATTCTGACAAGGTTTTTGGCTTTAGAGTTACATTTGTCTTTCATAAATAAACACACTAAACTCTGTTGTTTCTATGCGTAGAACCATAAACAGAGTAGTAGAGGATTTTTGTACAGGGTTGGGGTGATGTCCTAAGATCTTTGACCTGCCCTACATATCGTGCGACTACTGACATAGCATTTAATTTGCCTGTGCCTTACCTTCCCATCTGTGACATGGGGATGGTAACACTTCCATCTCTCATCAAACTGCTATGAYGAGAAATGAATATTGGGGGCTCCTTAGATGCCGTGATAATGGATACCAATTAAATACATGAGAAATAAGACGATGGAACGGTTATGATTATTGTGAATGATTATGAACAGATTCAGTGCGACGGAGTTAGTGGTCTTTAAAAAAAGAGAAGGGCCTGCACGAGTACATRAGAGGCTGAAATTCACATTTTTCAATGTATTACTTAATGCATATAATAGCCAAGGTAAGACCAGGTCTTTCCCTCAAGTCTCTTGTAATAATGATTACTGTTCTCTTTCGAGGGCAATTAACATTCACGTCTCATCTTCTGGGTTTGTTTTTCCCTTTTCGCTTTCACGATTATCCTTCGGAGGAGCAGCCCCCCCGCCGAGCCCCGCGCAGAGGGGCGCTGCTCCGCCAGCGGCAGGGGAGGCCGCGCCGCCCGCGCCCTCCCGCCGCGGCCGCTCTGCCGCGCCCCCTGGCGGCGCGCGCTCCGCCCGCCTGGCAGCGGGGCCGCCGCGCCCCGTCCCTCCCCTGCCGCGCCGGGCGGCAGCCGGCGCTCCCCGAAACACCCCTGGCGTTTGCTGCCGCGGTGCGTTTCCCTTTGTGGCCCGGGAGAAGCAGCCTGCCTCACCGCGGGCCCGCTTGGGCAGGTCCCCAACCGCGGGGCGTTGAAGTTTTGGGACGTAACCGCCCGGGGCGCGGCCCGCCCGCGCTCTCCCCAGCCGCCGCGGAGGCCGGGAGTTGCTCGGTTGCTCGCTCACTCACAAACGGGGAAGGAGGGGTTTCCCCGGCTAGCCTGCGGGACGGGGCGGGAGTTTCCGTGCAGGGGCCGAGGGGGAAGCGACGGGGGAGGCGCGGGAGCGAAACCGCTCGGGACCGCCCCCCCGGCCAGCGTCCACTGCCGCCCTGCCCCGCCCCACGCCCTTTGGGCTCGCGCTGGCCCCGGTGCCGCTACCCCCCGGCGGCTCCGGTGGGCGAGCGGGGCAGGTCGGCGGCGGGCGCGCTGCGTCCCTTCGGGCGACGGCGAGCCCGGCCGCTGCGGCTCCGCCGCCCGCCCCTCGCACCGGCCGTCGGGCACCCCGCGCGCCCCGGGCTGGGGCAGTCACGCGCGGCTCCCGCTCGCGGTGACGTCACCGCCCCGCTCCCGCCTCAGCCGGCGGTGCCAGCCCGCGGGCGGCGGCGCGGGCCGGTGCTCCGCGCCACGGGCGGCGGCGTCGCCCTGTGGAGGGCCGCTTGGCGCCGCCTCTTCCCCTCCCTCTCCGCCGGCCTCCCTCCCTGCGCTGCCCCATGTTCGGGCTGGAGAAGCCGGCGGGGCAGCAGGAGCCGGGCAGAAGTGGTGGGTTTCCGAACATGGCGTCCGTGGGGGATTTTAACGTGCTCAGCTCCAGCATCCCGGCCACCAAGGTGGAGCTCTCCGTGTCCTGCAGGTACGGCGGCGGCGCGGGGCCGCCCTGCCCGCTCGCCCCGGGGCGACGGAGGGGGCAAACAAGCGAGCGGGCTGGTCCCCGCGGTGTGGCGGGGCGGGGGGCCCCTCGCCCCGGGCTTGTCAGCGGAGCGGGGAGGAGAAGGGGCAGCGGCCGGGCGCGGGGTCGCCCTCCACATGCTCGGCGCTGTGCGGGGCGCTTTCCCGCCCGTCCTCGGGGAGCGTGCCTAGCGCGGGGAAGTTGCAAATCCCCAGCAGAGCCTGGGAGCAGCCTGAGGCGGGCTGCCAGCCCGCGGCAGCCCGCTTGCCGCGCACTAGGCGTGCCGGCGGCGGGGGTGCTGCCGGCGGACCCCGGGGAGAAGCGCCGGCTCTCGCAGCGGCTGCGGGCAGCTGTCGGCTTTGCCGAAACGGGCAGCGGCTGCTGCCGCCCCAAATCCTTCCCGTGCCTCTCCCGGCACGGGGGAGGCTGGCCGGAGGGGAGCGGGAGTCGCGTCGCTGTGCGCGGAAAGCCTCTTCTTCAGCAGGTATTTAACTTCTGGAGCTGTCCCAAGTGCCGCGGGTGGGGACGGAGAAAACTCCCATCCGGAATAATCCTTTCGTAGATGGTTTAAGGCTTTCTTGTAAAACTGTTACGAAACCTCGTCACGTTTTATCGTAACGCTGCTGCCGAGAAATTAAAAATATGCCAATCCGTAACACAAAACCTAGTCTATGCGGTTTTGTTCCTTGACATTTATTTGGCAATGGTTTGTTTGTCAGTATTTCAGAAATCCTGCTTTCTCCCTTGAACCACAGAGATTTTCCCATTAGAGGTCTAAAAATATTTTTATTTGTGGGCTTTTATAGTCATATATTCATTCACGTTTCACAGCTTCCTTAGGTATTCCCTAGTAGTTGCAGAGCAGTGGTTCCTTTCACCAGCAGAGTTGGCAGCTTCTAGCGGATAATTTGAACTGTTAGTGTTGTTTCCTGATGGGAAATGAGACAAAGTTTGTGCTGC
The DNA here is from genome assembly GCA_035582835.1 of Phoebastria nigripes. Classification (NCBI taxonomy): domain Eukaryota; kingdom Metazoa; phylum Chordata; class Aves; order Procellariiformes; family Diomedeidae; genus Phoebastria; species Phoebastria nigripes. Next base: position 1,095,283 of record JAYKAV010001456.1, on the reverse strand, counting down.
AGTCCGTTGCTCCATTTTCTAACGTAGCTGCCCAGGAGCTGCTGCTGTTAACACTACTTCTCCAAGGTGCTCTAAACTTAAATTGTCAGACCACTCCCTCTCTTCCCTTAGTAAATAAAGTATGATTTGATGTTTTATCAAGGGTGCATTTCAAAAGAGGCTGAGACAATGAGAAATATAGTAAGATTGAATTTGGAATACTGAAACAGTCACTAGGCTGACATATGAACACACTTACTGCCTGTCTTTGCAAAGATGCCTGTCTTGGCAAAAACCACAGAAAACCCTGGTCCCATGAAGAGCGCGCTGCTATGTGTGAAAGCAATCCAGGACCTTTAGTATTACTTTTAGGTTCTTCAAATAACCTGTCACAATTACAGATGTCGGAACATTTATGCTGAATTTGACTCAGTTCACTTATAATGGGAGTTTCTTTCATTCCAGCTATTTTTTGTATATACCTGCAATGTTTTCTTCAAACCTTAGTTTTATAGTGATTTGAGAATGCATTAGATAGTTAGGAAGAAATGTACAATCAATTCTGACCTTAGTTACCTTACTTGTAACTAATTTCAGTGTATAGTTTACAATGTTAATTTCTCTGTAGGTATCTTCAAAAGCCATGGCTGTTTTGTTAAAACTGCTTTTTTTTCTTGTTTAAAAAAATGGTGTCCCGTCCTGATATGTCTCGATGTCAAGTGCAGGATGGGAATTTCCATGGTGATTCCTTTCTTCTTTATGTGCTGGAATGACAGCTTTTGATTACAAAATCATGCTTCAAAATGGAGTGTAAAAGGAATGACATTGGGGCAGGGATTAATGATTAACGCATGTTTGGGATTCATCTGTAAACACATTGGCTAAAGCTCTCGAAAAGTAGTGTTAAATGAAATTGTGAAATACAGCAAGAGCAAACTGCAAAGTTCAGAGAATGCTGAAATTTCTTTAATAATTAGCAGTTGTGTATTCCTTAACACCTGGAGAGAAATGCTTTTAAAATAGTTTGAGTCATGACATTAGTTTTCCCTTGATACCTGAAGAGTTGTAGAACCAATTTGGTCACTAGTTTACATCAACAATTATCACCTGATAACTATTCTTTCTTCCTAGATTTTTTTCTCTTTTTTTTGCTTGTTTTCATTATAGGCAGTAGGGGAACTTCTTCCAGTTTGTACAGGTGGTGTAACTTGGTGGTCAGTGAAGCAGTGCAAGCTGTTTGTGCCACAAAATAAATTTGTGACTCTAGACAATATTCTTTCTGTCTGTCTTTCTGTCTGTCTTTCTGTCTTCATATTCAGTAAGAATACAGCTTCTATTCACTTAGCTTTTAATTCTGTATGGTTTGTCTGTCAGCACTTCCCAAGTTAATTTGCCCTGCCTGCCCATACTGTCAATGTTACCAAATTAGCCAGGTTCCAGTACTATGCAGATGGCATTGCACTACTACTTATTCTGCAAGCCAGCTGGTTTTAGCTTCAGGGGTACATCAGGTAGCCTTTAGGAGACGTGCATCTCATAGGATGAGAAATTGTCTATGAAAATTATAAAATCCAGAAATGTTTTGAATATCAGGTGATGCTCTTTCTGGGGTTTCTTTATGACTAAAAACTTTTCATATGATTCCCATGGTTTATTGAATGCCAGCATTGGCTGTAGTTTTACAAATGCTAGAAAAGCAAGAAATGAATTTAATTCTTTCTGGTTATTACTACTCAGTGCCTATCAAACAAAAAGTTCATGATTCCTTTCTGACTCTTGTAAGATGTAGATTTCCAAACCTCTGAGTTTTTTAATCAGGAATCTGTATTCTTTGGCTCAAGAGCCAGATCTAATCTGGCAGAACAACTTAAATGTGTCATCCCAGAGGATCCTCTGGTGTTGGTAATAGTCCACTATTGTCTGGATCAGTTGTTCTAGTAGGCATCTCCCTCTGCGCCCTGTAGCTCCCTTCATCACATGCCCTGAAGGGCATCCATGGTCTGATGAAAATTTCACTGTCACCTGCTAAGCGATCTTTATTTGTTGCAGCCTGGCATAATTTTGCTCGATTGTCATGTGGTGAAGGATCAGGACCTTGGCCCTCCAGTCGATGTGGAAGAGAGAATATAGGCTGCTCTTTGTCTTTTACTCCACTACTGTTTTCCAGCCCAAAGATTCCTCTTCCTCTAAAGGGGTAATTGCACTGCGTACAGATTATAGGCCTGTGCCTAGACTTGAATCTTCACTTACCAGCTGTGTGTGTAAACTTGTGGTCCCACGTGAGCTTGAGGTAAGCTTCAGGCTGTGTGTCTGTGATCCTGTATCTCCCTCTCTGGTGATGTTATTCACTGATTCCAATCTAGTTAAATCTTCGAAAAATTTCATATTCTGTTCCCATCTTCCCTACTATCACTGCAGTTACTATGTTGTTGACTGAACTAGCGTATTTAATGCTGAGAACACAAGTAGATGATGGTTACCACATATCTTGAAGTTTGTGCTGTGTGTGAACATACAGAGTTCAGCATAGTTAGCGGCCTCTCAAGTTTTTCACTTTTTGTTGTGATCTGTATAATGGTGATTTATGTTCCTCATGGTTACTGTGTGGACCAACCTAGTTTTTTTCCTGTAGTGTCCTGATTGAGCCACAGCCTTTATGAAACCTTATCTTACAAGAAAGGCCAAGCATTTCATTATGCCTCATGTTAATGTTTATTTACTTACTGAATGAGGAGTTATCAATCAGAATTATCTTCTTGAGAGTAATTTTTTTAATATCTGTAGGAAAGTGAAGCTGTAGTTTGATCACTTTATGACTTCTAGTAGTGTATCAAAGATGACATGATTATCTGAAAGATGGTAAAAGTGTTGTAAAACATTGACACAGTACGGGGTCACTTTGCTAATTCAGAAAGTTTGTTATGATAGTATTGCTCTGCTAGGCTTTATGCTCAATCAGGCAGTCTGTCCTCATCATTCTGGGTTTATGCTGGATAGGCTTTACATTGGCTATATTCCCATACCAGGAATAATGTGCGTAAACACAGCATAAACTCCTTATCATGGTTAATTCAACAGAAATACAGTTGGTTGCCCATGCTTGGTTTGGATCAGTTCTATGCAGCTTCACAATTTGTACAGATATCTAATATTAATGAATGGGCTGAATGGAAGTAAGCAACTCCTATTCTCAGTAATGAAGATAATTTAATTTCAAGTTTCTTGCACAGAGGAACAAAACGTACTAGTTCAGAATTTTTGCCTTTCCTTTTGCTTGGTGGTCTGAAAGTCTTAACCAGCCACTTTCTAGTGGTTGCAGTACCCAAAAGTATGTTTAATTATATCTTTGATTGTCCTAGGCATTGATTTCTGGCAAGATTGCTTCTCTCCAGCCAGTGTACTTACCTCCTGTTTTTTTGGAAATATTAATCATTCGTTAGCAATCCCTATCACAGAAAGATGCAATGATAAAAGAGATATCCATAACAAATTATTTGAGCTTGTAACTTCGTATAGTACAAAATACAGAATATAAAATTCATCCTGATTGTAAGTCTGGTTTTAATTTTCCTGCTTTCTTTGTGTTCGTGTGTCCAGGTTGGATTAAAAGTCTGTGGAGTGGTTATGTGTGACCAACAACAGAAAGTTGATCTTACATGTTTTTTCTTTGAAATGAAACTGCCTAGACAACCAGCTGGCTTCAGCTGAGAAAAACGAGAGTATTGGGAGAAAAAATACAAACGGGTGACAGTGTCTATCAAAATAGTAATGGAGATGCATTCCTGATAGCCTACACGGTTTGGTTTTCACCTATGTGTCTATATTGTTTGAACTTTAAGCATGCAGCCATGCGACTTCTAGAATTTAAGGCTGATCTGTTGCCCTGTAAATTCAGTCTTGCGATTGCTAGGAACAGGCCCCAGGTTTCATACTAACTGTGCAAGTCTCAGGACTCGTCAGGTTTTGTCTAAACTTGTCTTTGCCTACATGGAGCTTTGTTTGGGTTTGCTTAGCTGCAAACCCAAACCCAGTGTTTTTTCTAATGACCAGGTGGCTACTGCTTAGTTTCACTTTGCCTTGTCTTTTTGTAATTGTGTGGTATAACCATATTTCTACAGATAGTAGTAGCAAGTAGTTATTCTGTGTATAATGATGTATTTGTAACTCTCGCAGAACAGTGTAGTGCAGAGGAGTGTTGGTGTGGTGTGATAGCAGAGGCATTGTGAGTGGGGACGCAGGGTGCAGGAGCAGGAGCAGAGGCTGAAAAGAGGGGGCTTGGGATGCCTCTGGGGACCCCAGTGCTGGGAAGAGCTCACCAGTGGTTGGTAAAGAAGTGCAGTCTGGGAGCTGGGCAAAACCAAAAGAGATGAAAGAGCAAGTCTCAAGCAGATGTAGTACACACTATATACAGTAAATGTGGATGTAAAATGGAGTTGCAGACCAATGAAGCAAGAGCAAGATGTGAGAGCATGTTGGAAAAATAGCCCAGGTGGGGATCCTCAGAGTTGGGAAGAAGAAGCCATCAACATCATATTCCTTCTGAAACCACCTGCTCCACCACTGTAAACTTCATGCTTCTCCCCAGACAGGACATGGGACACTGTTGGATGGCTCACTGTAACACCCTCCCACAGCTGAAGCCAGCAATCTTCAAAGGCTTCAGAAGGGTGGTACAAAGGAAAGCCTGACAGCAGGAAAAGGACTAGCTACTAGGAAGTGTGTAACAATTTAAAATATATTGTTATGAAGACTTTCTGTAGTAGTATTATTTTTCCTCATTTTCTCTGCCCATCGAAGCAGTGCCTCACCCACTAACACCCCTGCAATGGCTGAGAAAGGATGAGGAGTATTACACTGATGGTATAGGTTTGCTTTCTAAATTACTTCTTTGATATATACCTTTTAAAGAGTTGTTTCAGAAAAATGTGCAAAACCAATCTGTATGTTTAATATACTGTTATATGTTAATGAAACACTGTATTAACTATACATTCCTAGAGAAATCAGATCAAAAATAGGACAGCATATCCATGGATTTGGGTGGGCTGGGTGAAAGTAGCTGGAAAGGACCGGTGAGTTGACACTAGATTGAATAGGTCTTTCGACCACCAGCAATCCTTAGTGCCATCCTCCAGGATAGGTCACTAGTAGCTCAGAGCCAGAGACTGTTTACCTCCCCAGCCTTAGAAACATAAATGTAGATGGTTCATTCTGTTGGTTTCAAATAATAATTGGGTTGGTATTGAAGCAGAGTTCAACCAGTTTGTGATATTCCTAAATGGACTTTTTTTATTTAAACTGGAACAGTCCAAGATTGTGTTCAGGTCTGTTTCATCTGCAAGAGTATCTTTTCATAATCCAGTACTTCCTGTCTGTTTCCACAGAACTGCTCAAAACTATTCCTATGTTTAAGTAAATAAACTTGGCAATTCCTTTGGTTTTTTTTAACCCCCAGGAGTAGTCAGCAGTTTTAATAGAGGATTCATCCTAAAACTGTTTGTGTACATCTAGCCAGAGAAGACTTTCTGTGGGTTGTCATAAAACTCATAGAAGCACTGCTGGTCTAACCCTTCACATTGCTTCTCTCTTTCTTTTTCCCTTAAGAGAATAGCTTCTGAAACAATATATGTTTAAATTGACAATGAAAGTTACTGGGAGGCTGAAAATTATTTCTTCATCTTCTTGTGAACAAGAAGAGTCAATTACTTCTCCAAAGGTTACGAAGAGGTATTGTGGATGTTTTCTTAAGCTTGCGTATCAGAGATACATTTGCTTTCTTCACAGTCCTTCTAGTGCCCCAAAGAGCGGAGACAATCTGAACAGAAAGGAAGAGGTCGTCCTAATTGCCTCTTAGTCAGGAGAGCCACCATTTTCTCACCTGTGAGCCTTTCCTAAGAGAACCAGTTATTTGGAGAAGAAGAAAATTCTGAGAAATTGTCTAGTCTGCTTTGAGGTCCAGGGCATTTTGAATCTAGAGATCTGGAGGCTAATAGCTTGCTTTTTATTGTGTTCTGACAGAATACAGAAGGAGAGAGTAAATAGCTACGGAAGGGTGACTACTTAAGCTAGCACTACAACTGAAAAGTTGTTTGTGAAATTACTCTGCAAGAAGTCAAGTGGACCCTTCACTCAAGTAGGCTCTTTGGATCATACGTCGTCTTACCTAGGATTGACCGTTGCAAGTCCAGTAATACCAGTTAAGGCTGAGGGACAGTGACTACTAGGATKTAATACAGTTATGTTATAACTAGTAGTAGAATGGATACTATCCTGCACAGTAAAAAGTGAGGAGATGCTCCTTTTTTCCAGGATCTTCCTTGAAAAATGCACATGGGCCCAGCATTAAGTGAGGGAAACAGAAATGCATTTGTTTAATGAACTGTTTAATGAACTAGGGACAATTCCTCTTCCCATGGAGTGATACAAGTGTATCAATATAATATATTGAAAATGTATGTTTTCTAAAAATTAAAAATAATTTTGCACGGGTAACTAACTTTTGTGTTTGCAAACTGCTGAGTGCTTTATTTCACAACCAAGGAATCTTTGCATGCGCTTAAGTGTAATCTAAAGATGAAGAGAAACATAAAATGTTAGCACCCGGAGAGATTCTGATAAATTCATCTGAAGTAAACCACATTTTTATCATTAAGGATTTCAGAACTGTTGAAAGCAATGTATAAATAAGTATTTTTCCAGTCATATGAACAGTTGTTTGGGTTTTTTGTTTTTGTTTTGTTGTTTGGTGTTTTTTTTGTTTTTGGTTTTTTTTTTTTTTTTTAACTAGAGAAATCAATTTCAAACTATTCAGTTCTATAGTTACTGTGGTCTGTTCTTCAGTGCCAGAATTCTGTCTTTTCTGAATTGGGAACTGGATTTACTTCTGCTTAGCAGTTGGGCCTAACAAAGGGTTAAATTTAAAACTAAAAATTACAGAGCAGGAAGTTCAGATATTGATCATGAAAATAAAGTCAAATTTGAAGCAAAGTATATGTGAACAAAGTGAGTAAATGTTACTTTTTAACATAGGTCAGTCTTTGCCAACATACGTATGATGCATAGAGTACATGAGATTGTACAAAGCCACGTAGACTGTAATGATTTCTGTTTAGCTACCACTGCTAACTAGATCAGTGAATCTTGAAGTATCTGATTTATACATACGAGAGGTTTTTACATTAAACATAGTACAAAAGACTTGACATTAGGAAACGTTTCTTTACTGAGAGGGTGGTCAAACACTGAACAGGCTTCCTAGAGGGGTGGTCGATGCCCCAAGCCTGTCAGTGTTTAAGAGGCATTTGGACAATGCCTTTAATAACATGCTTTAACTTTTGGTCAGCCCTGAAGTGGTCAGGCAGTTGGACTATAAGGTCATTGTAGGTCCCTTCAACTGAAATATTCCATTCTGTTCTAAAACAATTTTTGAAGCAAAGCACTGGGCAGAAACTGTTATTTTGACAAATCTTTATGGAGTTCATGAAACTGTGTGAACAAAGTGATTCTGCAAGGCATAGCTAAATATGTTTTAACTTTTTTTTATTTACTGATTACTTTTTTTTTTCCCCTGGGGAAATTGCTCTCATTATGCAGAAAAATAAATCTTTATCCCAGCATTTCTAATCTGTCTTGTACTTTCCAGTTTAGACTAAGTAGGTGTTATTGCCACGGCTCCTATTTGGTTTTTTCCCTTAGTCATCTATGCTGTTGCAACCATTTTGGAAGGTCCACTCCAGAATGGGCAGGTGCAGAATGAGTGCCTTCAGGATCTGTGATGGTAGAATAATGCTTTCTGCACAGATGTTCCTAGACTCCTTTGCTGTAGGTACTTGATGTGCGTGTTTCTCCAGGTAAAAGCATATGTCTCCTTTTTTTTTTTTCCTTCGTCATAATTGATAGCAATTTCTTCTCTTTTCTTTTTGCATTCTTTATCTGAAAAGCTTAATGGGCATAGAAAAAAAATATACTCACCATGTTCAGTCAAAATAGGAGTCTGTTTCTCTTAATACTTTGATTAGGAGGAAGAAACAGAAGTTTCAGGTATTTCTGGTTTCTGAGTTTGTGAGCTTTCCTAGGACTGTTTCCTGAGACAAAATAGTGTACTACCAAAGAGAATGCTTTACTCAGGAAAAAGGGAAAGAAATACACCCTGTATGACTCAGCCTGTGCAGAAAGTGCCATTGACTATTAAGGGGATAAAGACTACATAAAGTTCCAGAAATACATCCAGTCTTCTTTCTCCTTTTGCTTTTAGCATTTCTTTTGGTTGTAGATTGTCCTATGCTTATGTGCCATGCAGTTTTAATATATTTAAAGGAGCATTGTGATTGTTTTCCCCTTAAAATGAAAATGCACAAATGAAATTGAGCAGCTTCTTGAGCTGTTAGGTGATTTAGTGGACAAATCAGACTTCCCCCCCCCTCCCCCCTCCCCGTTGGCACTAGTCTTTAAGTGCCTTCTGAAACTGCCTGCATTGCTTGAACAGCTTGTTAAGTTCTTATGTTACTATTTTGTTTGGTTATTAATGATGTGGAAGATCAGGCATGCCTGCAAACTTTACTGAAGACATTTTTTATTTATGGTAAAATGTGTGAAGGGTCGAATTGAGGATATTACAAGCTGTGTTAGTTCAAAACTGTGAATTAATGACACTTACCGACCTGAATTACAATGTTAAACTTTGGTATCTCAACCCTTTCAATCCTTTCAGGGATACTGTGTATGTAGAAATGTTCTTAATTCAAGAAGTCCCTGAGCAGTGAATGGTTGGTGACCAGGAACATTCTCAGGAAGTATTACGGATTCTTACATTGTTCTTACGCTTTTCCCATGGTAGCTACTTTTTGCCACTGCTGGAATAAGAGTATCGGGATAGACTGAGCTTTACAGTACCTGGTATGGCCAGTCTTTGTGTTCTTATGTATATGGGAAAATAGAGGAAGAAAAACTGAAACTTAAAAAGGAACAAAATAAGAGTAGAAAATATTTTAAAATCTCAAAGCACCTTAGCTCAGTATGAGTCATTAAAATGGTTTAATCTTAATCTGCAGTCACAAACGCTAACATACCAATTATAAGGTCATTGTATAGTATTTATGCAGAGAAATTAAAATTGCTTGGAATCCTAATGGTAGGCATGGGAGGCCTATCCCAAAACCTAATGTACTATTTCTTTCATATAACCCTAGTTCTAGGTTTTTATAGCAATTCATTTTGGGATAATAAAACCAATTCTAGTTACCATGAATTAATGGCATATCTAGGTATGTATAATTAAAGAGGAATAGGAGGCAATTTTCATTTTGGATTGGCAATTCTGATATTGCAGAACTTACTGTACTGTCTTTTAAAGCAGTTTGTAGTGGTCATTGTCAAATACAGACTTGGAATTGGTGATTTTCCTGGGTTTGTTAATATTTCAATTTATATTTGCACATTTTTGGTTAAGATGGAATACAGTCTCTCTGAGTATAATTAAATGCATATATAAAAATCCCACTTCTGAATCGATTAGAGAAGTTCTGAAGAAATAGCATGTGCAGACTTCAGGTTCATTCACAAATACTAATTTTAATCCTAGTGCCTACTTTGGCTAAAGTAAATAAAACAGATGCGCCCAACATTCTTTTAAAGCTATCTTTTGTTCGTATTGCTTGCTCTGAAATGTGGACTTGGCAGTACCTAAACGGGGAATACAGTATCTTTTCCTTGTTGAAGTCTGAGTGGACTGCTTAGAACACCTGTATTGAACAACATATTAATACACTTTTCAGCACTGTTCAGTAGCACAAAAATAATGTGATTTAGATCTGAATGAGAGTAATAAATGGTGACCTTTGAAAAGACTGTACTAATTATTAAAAATAATAAGCTGTAAGGGATGTAAACTGGTTATTTAATCCTTCCTTTTGCTCCAGGGTAGGATCAAAGAACTTACTCGGACTTGTAGCTACCTAACGTGTTCTTAAAGACCTTCAGTGGTGGAGATTTCACATCATGTCTGGCCACTTTTAACAATGAAAGATAGTAAAACAATGGAATAAAGTTCAACTTCTGCACCTGCAGTGCAGAAGATGCAACTGTTCCTACTTGCTCTGTCTACATGGAGATCAGCTTCAATTGGCAGCAGTGTTTTCCTCATAGATATATTCTGCGGACTTCTGATTATTTCTGCTTCCACTGGACTCTGGTGGCTCCATGTCTGCCTTAGATTGCAAGAAATTGGAGTGCCCAAAACATTATTGCTTGAATTGAGTGTTTATCAGTATTATGAAGACCAGACAATTACTCTAAAGTGGCATTTTTGTTTATGTATTACAGTATGCCTTTTTCCCAAAGGCACAAGATTCCTGACTGGCATTCAATTTGTGCTCTACTGTGATGTCTAGAACCATTTTTAACATAGCTGTTGTATATCCAGCTTATATGCAACTATGCTGCATTTTTGCTGTTAATACCTAACTTAAACTACCTGCCTAAGTTTAATAGCTCTTTCTTATCCCTGTTCAATGGCATCCTATTTTCAGACCATTTTTCTAGTTTGTCAAGATCATTTAAATTTTTTTTTTTTTCTTTTTGAATGATGAAATGTTGGTATCTATTCTGAGAATGTTTTTCTGGTCAGTCCTGCTTCTCTAGACTTATTGTTAATTTGAGTCTCCTCATCTGTGTATGATTCTCAGTTGGCTGAAGTGTGGCTACGATACTGGGACAGCATTGTGTAACAAAGAAATTAGTTCTTACTGCTTTTTCCTAGGTATTTTGTAGATATTTAGAAAACTCCTAGTTTTGGTGTGTGTCCTGTGTATGCTTTAGTTCTCTTTATCTTACTCATCCATGACAGGTTCTTACAGATATTTGCTGATGGCTTTGAGATCTCATAACCATTCTTTTAAGTAAAGTCTAAAGTTTTTGGGTTCAACTACCATGTTAATCTCTGGTAGAAGTTTGTGATTTAAAGGTATTTCTGTTCCTGATGTCCATTATATATATTTAATGTGTTTGTCATGTGTTGCTTTTCAATTCATGGTATTGGAGTATATGAGCCACAGTTTGCTCAAATCCAAAATGTATGATAAAATGAAATATAAGAAGACTCAAGTGTTAGTGCTGACTGACTTCAAGTAAATCTTACATATTAGGAGGGCAGAAAACTAAGCTGACTCTCGATCAAAATTGTTAAAAACATATATGCATTTGTATCTGATTTGTATCTTTCACCGTTTTTTATAAATAAGATTATTTTTATCTCTTTTTTTTTTTAACAGAAATCTTTTGGACAGAGATACATTTTCTAAATCTGATCCGAGTAAGTATATAGCATTTTATTGTTTCTTCTCATCATATATTCCAAATGTGTAAAACTTGGATTAAAAATTAGGTGAGTGATTTTCTTCAGTGTCAGGTTTACATTGTCTTTGTGACAATTATTTTAAGTAAATAAGTTACATAAGTTACACTTAATAGTTTCTGTTATATGAACTGGAATTTTAAAGACTCTGCTTTCAGCATTACTTTCCTGAGCTACATGGTCCCTTATTCAGCAGTCAAGCTACATTTTCCTAAAATTAATAAATGCAGAAAAGTATTTCTTTTCCTTTTTTTTTTTTATCTGTTGTTCTAGATCTCTTTCAAAGCTAGTAAGCGAACTTCCAAATAAACTAGAAGCACTTGTTGCTGCTAGTACATAGTGTCCACTAATCTTAGTGTCAAACGCTGAAAAATAAAATTAAGTTAATTCATCTCTGGGAAACACAACCTTTCCTGATCAAAAATAGTGTGATGGTTTATGAATTAATGTTTTCAGATATGTAATATAGTGACACCCATTTTCCCCTTAAGTTTTATTAATGCATGACTGGATCCCAAAAAACTCTCGTGCCTCCTATGAATTTATATATGATGGGACTTTTGATTTAAAATCCATGACTGTCTTCCTGTATTGGACATTTCATAAAAGTTTTATCAAGGAACTGAGACCACAAAAGATTTCCTTTTTTTCTGATAGTGTTTAATCAAAATACTTCTGTAGTGTTAGTTGACTAGTCCTTAGTTTATGGTGTCTTGGGTCATGGTGTCTCCCCTACAATTCTCTATCTTTTTACCTGTAAGTTTGTTTTCTTTTTTTAAGCCTGGGCTTTTCTTCCTTAGAATACCATGTATTGTGCTTACTGACACTGGAAATAACCCAGGACACATACACTTCTATCAAGTGTCTGGAGATGTAACCATGCCCTGATGGGATATACTTGAATACTGAGTCATGTGACAGTATGAAACATTTGAGTACTTTTGTGAGAGTATGTTTGTCCGTTCTCAAAAGTTTCTTGAGAGAGATTCCACAATAGGCTTTTGATGGGAAAAGCTTCTGCTTTCCAGGGAAAAGCTGCATGAAGTTAGGAGTACCTTTGTCATTCCTAACCTATAAAACATTTTTTTTAAAAAAGGAGATATGGGCAATACCATGCCTCTGGTGTAGGGAGATCATGCAGAAGCAGAATTGAGTGTCTTGCATATTACCAACTGGTTTTTAGTTGGTTAATAAAACCTCAGTTGTCTAGGTTAAGCAATTCTGAAGAGTGGTCAGTGACCTGTTGCCCCTGATAGATTGAATTCAGAGATCTCTTCATTGAATCAAGGTGCCTTTCAACAAAAGTGACGAGGTGTCTAGTTTTTAAGCTCAAATATTATTAGGGACAAGTGCTTCAAGTTTTTATCAGATAGGGAACTGTATTAGGCATAAATTGCAGGGTTTGAGTAGCAGGGGACTGCAATGTGACCTGTGTGGGAGGTGGCCATGAACCACCCTGTGACTGTCACAGCTGGTTCCAGTCAGCTCCGAAAGCCATGTGAGTAACCATTGCCTGCCAGAACTTCTGCCAGCCAGGGGAGCACACAGTGTGCCTGCCCAAACATATTTTAGAAGAAAAGTGGCAGCAGCTAGGAGCTAGAGCCACAGCTGCCGAAGATACTACTGGAGCCACGCTTCTGAAGATACGCTGCTGGAGATGCATTCTTGAAAGGAGACACTCCATGCAAAAGGCAATACACCTCTGAAGGGTCTGTGGCCTGTGGGCAACCCAAGCCGGGGCCAGTGGGCAAACCCAAGCAATTGTGGCTGGTGAGTGACTCATGCTGGGTAAGGGACACAAGGAAACAGAGCGGCAGGAAAATATGAAGAAATCTTAATATCTATCTTTAAAATATTTCTGAGAAGTAAACTGGTGGTATTTTTTATAGTTTCAAAGTATATGGAAATATTTTTTAAAGTGTCATAACCTTGCCTATCAATTCAAAACATACTGCTTTCTTGTTTCTGGTAAATAGCTTATTTAAAGCACTCAAATTGGTGGTGTGCTTTAGAGGTCTGGTCTCAAGTTGTGAATACCCAGTTACGCTGCCAATCATGCCTATCTGTCACAGGTTAGCAGTGCAAAAACGTGCAATACAGTAATACTGTCCTTGGTAAAGAGAGAAGGGGGAAGCTGTTGACTCTGGAAGTGCTCATACTGTATTTGCACTCAAGAAATTACTTGGCAAAGCAGCTTTGACTGTGGGTACTCTCCAAACAGTGTACATTTAGTTTTAGTATTCTGCAGGTTTTTTTATTAGCCAATTTAGTTTGTTTGTTCCTAGTGTCCTTTAGCTGAGCATAGAGATATGGCCCTACTGTAAAAGTGAAAGGGGTAAAGGTGTAGTATAAAAAGTGCTGTTTTTTTCTGTAGTTGGAAGTACGGCAGGATAACTTTCCTCAGTGTCTGTTTGCTTGGACAAAGGCCATTCTTAGGCTGGTATGTATACCGTAACTTTATCCTGTTAGCTAAAAAGGGTGTCAAAACCAGCATCATACCACTTTCACAAGATCCACTTTTAGACCCACTGAATTTGCAACCATTAGATCTCATACAAGATAGAACCATGTAGAGTCTAAATGTTAATATTTCTGACTATAGGTGGAACTTTACACTTGTTTTTTAACCCGTTTATATTGTGTGACTCCCATCTCATCAACCATAATAGGAGACTAAAATTATCCTACGGTAGTCTTTTTTAGTCTTTTTGTTCATAGCTGTTCTTTTATTTGGCTTCATAAACTAGGGAGATTAGGTAGTGCCAGAATGTTTCTTTTCTGAAAATGTGATGGTAGTGGATATTTTACAGTGGTATTGTTGCTTTCTTCTCCTCAATATTAAATCTCTCATTTTTTAATATTTGTTTTGTTCCACAGCTGCAATGCACAATTGTTACTTGATTTAATGTATTAACACTAATACACAGGGCAGGATGTAGTACAAAAAATAGTGCAGCAAATGGATGGTGAAAAATGATTAAGAAAAATCTGGACAATACAAATATCTGAATAGCAAAAGTGCGCATTATCTGTAAAGAGTGGCTTTTCCTCTAAATGAATTTCAGTTCTATTCTCAGCTGGGGTTATAGGTATGAGAAATTTTTTAATTGAAAACTTAGATTTAAGCTCTTGGCAAAATGGACAAAATCCACAATTATATCTGCTTTTGAAATTAGTAAGACATCTGCATTCTTGGAAACCACTACTGAAAATTGGAAAATATTCATTATTGCAGAACTGGTAACATTAGTTTAAAAAAGAGTTTCCAATGGGGAAAGTGAAAGGAATGTTTGTGAGAGCCTACCTGATTCTATGTTAGCAGTAGGGGTATTTCCAGAGAATATTTTTTTGCTTGTTTTTATCTATGGAAAATTCCTTTGACAACATTTCCTTCTTCTCCCAGGGTTACCCTGGCACAGATCTTACTAGATGCAAAGGTCAGTCAGAAGTTCAGTAACCTTCAGATGCTTCTGTACCTGACTTCATAGCTTCCTTTTCACTCTGTTTTCTCATATTTTCCCATTTAACTTCATTGTTCATGTAATATAGTTCAGCAATCTACTCCAGAGAGTGCTGTAAAAATAGGCTTGTTGGTTTGGATTCATCCTAGTATAAGCAGGAACCAAAGCTAGGAGCATGATTGCCCAAAGTTTCATTTAGAGAAAATGGAGAAAGACAGACATCTCCAGAGAATGATTTGGAAATTTTTTGTAAAAGCTTTTTTTTCTTCTACAAGACATCTTATTTGGAAAAAAAAAGTTGAATTGTGTTAACTTTTAACTTCTATGTCGAGCTAAAATGTTAAACTTGCTTTTTTCTGTTCTTCCTCTTATTTGCTACTGCCTAATGTTTGGGTTTTTTTTTTGTGTGGAGCAAATACCTTTCAAGTAAGAAGAAAATGTAGTTTGAAGCTTGACTTCATTGTTACTTTGGTCAGTTGATGATTCTGACTTCATTGAGAACAAAACCAGGCTTCTACCTTTATTGTTCAAGGCCGCAACCCAAAACAGTATTATTTTTAACCTTCTGCTGAAAAATAATGATTGGCACAGGAGGAGAACTTGTCAGGAAAAAAGTGTTCAAATATCTGTATTTCCATTGTTTAGAAAAGGGTTGTAGTGGATTTTCGGGTAAAAATTGCTTTATGGTTGTTAGCTGCAACTAGTTCAAGACTGTGGAAAATAAAGTTTATAGTACTCCTTCAGTGTAAATGATTTGCACTTATAACAGTGTTTAAAAGACCTGGTTATAATCACTGTACCTCTGTCACCGGTCCCTGTGATGGAAGCTGCAGATTAATGTGTAGTGGGTTCTGTACTGGAAAAACAGATCTGTAAGGAGAGTGATGCCTGTGGGATTATGCTGCTTGGTCTTTCAAAAACAGCTTAGGTTGACAAACTTCACTGATTCAATTTTTTATTAGATTTTAGTTAAAAAAAAAAAAAAGGATGCATATGCAAGATGCTTAAATATATAGAAGTAATTTGAAGCAGAATTAAGGAAGAAAACCTGAGAAGTTATTTTTTTCCTTTTTCCACTTTTATTTATTTATATTCCCCTGTCTCTTTTTCCAGTAGGGTCCTCATTTGTTTTTATTTTAATTCTCTCATCTCTTGAAGGAAGCATAATTTAGGGTAATTATGCATTAGATTAACTAGGATAGCCAGACCATCCACATTTAATGAAGACCTGCTGTTATCCAGTTTTACTGCTAAGGATTGTCAAGTGATTTGCTGGCAGTAAGGCATACGTGTTGCCTCCCATTTTACGACCACCCTATTTATTAGCTCATTGCTGCAACAGCTAGACCATATTGTCTCTGATCTGGTTAGGCATACTGAAAACCAAGGGAAAACATATTACTATTTGATTGTCCTAGTTACTAATTTCAACAGCACAACAGACTACAAAATTGGTTCACTTAATTTAAGAATATGTTAAATTCTGAAAATGACCAAACATTTTTTTCTTTTCACAGTCTGTGTTTTGTACACACAAGCCATTGGAAACAAAGAATGGAGAGAGGTAAGATGCATATTCATAGATGTATAAACTTTTTGAATATACTTAAGGCTGGTCATTTGCCCTAGCAGAAAAGGGCTCGTCATAGCCTCTTGAATGCTATGCTAAACAATGGGAGTCCTATGTTCCAGTAAACACTTAAAACCTAGTCACGTTAATCTCAATTTCCATATCTGTATTGCGTATTTCCATCAAAAGGGAAAACAAAATTAGAGAAAATACATGCGTTTCCTGTTTTACAGTCTCCCTGAGATAAATGAAATCAAACTTAGCTATCAATCTGGACAAGGTTTGTGGATATCAAGAGAGGAGGACGCTCAAACAGTGCAAGATCTATGGAAGGATTCAACTGTGGTCAGCGTCAGCAAAACTAGCCTGTCGTCATGGTAGAGATCTACTTTTCCTGTGTAGTGTTTGGGAGAAGTTAGGTGCTGCTGAATAGAGTATATACCAGGCAACAAGGCAGGGAGCGTATTATGCATAGGTTGGACTATGTCTTCTTAACCTATCAGTGTAAACACTGGAGAGATATGTCTTAAGAAACTAAATCAAGTACCTCTAAATTGGATATCTACAGCAGATCAACATTTCTAGCCTGGAACTGTCTCCCTGTACTTAGTCATCTCATTTTTCTCCTTTAATGTTATTCTTTGAAAGACTTGACAGTGTTGGGGGAAGGGTGGTCATCTTTCCTTTCTACTGATAAAATGCGCTATTTAGCTGCCTTACAGAGAGGATTGGTGGAACTGTTCTTCACTGTAGGTGGGCTGCTGTGTGGCCATGCATTCGAAGAATAGAGCCAAGAGAGGAATGAATGATCTTACTCTTTTTCCCTGTAAAAGAGGAGAGGTCTGATGTTCTTGTTTTCAGAACTGATATTTTATGTGATAACTACTGTGTAAAAATTCCAGTGGAGAGACCAGGGGCACAGAAACCAGACCTCTTCCCTCCTATTTGGTGTCCTTGCCAGTTGGCTGGAGAAACATATTTTCTGCTTTGCTGAAACATGGTGGATGTGGGTTTCAGTCTTATTGAGATGAGAGAATTGAATTTGTCTCCTGCTTGGAGAAAACCTCATATAATTGGGCAATACATGAAACGTTGTACCTATTTCATTTGTAATTTTCAGTTAAATTGCTGCTCTCTGTTGTTCTGAACTGTGTACTAGACATCCTGTCAGTATACCTACTGGATCACATTCCTCTGATGATTTGTGTGAAGAAGTGCCAGTTTGAGGACCCTAAATGGGAATTCACTGATCTTAATTAAATTGGCAGAAGTAGTGGACATACGCAGAGTTCTAAATGTCTGGATAGCTAACTCTGAAAACAGAGGAGTCTTCAGGCATTCAGGTGACTAGGTGGCTTGGTCAAGCCTAGATCATCACTAAAGCATTCAGGTCCTTTTCTGGTCTAGGGTTAAGAGGATTTTGTCAGAAATTCTGGCTTTTTTTGTTGTCTAAAGTTCATATGTAATTTTGTGGAATTTTCATACTTTTCTGGTGTAACTGTTAAAATAATTATTAACCATTTTTAATACCATAATCGTCCTGATGGTAAAATTATAACATTATCACCTTACTTAGAAGATGTTCCATGTGCTTGTTTTGAGGTGATTTAGGAGATTGTCAATGGAAAGATTCCATCTGCTCTTGATTTTAACAGATCCAAGTTAGTAACGGTTGAAGTGTCACCACCTTATAGCTTTGTATTGTCTTCTGCCATTTTATCTCCTTGACCAAAGCAAAAACACCTGAACAGGGCAGTGTGCAATGTTATTGCATGTATTGCATCTTCTCACTGATTAGAGAGTATCTTGGCTAGGTGATGCACTTTGGCGTGTGGTTATATGGTATCATATGCCAGTTTAGGAACTACAGGGGTTAAAACAGACTTTTGGCATGGCAGTTGCTAGAAAATCTTATAGTTTTTTTCTTTTAAGACATAATTATCTCTATGTTGTCTATCAGGAGAAGGTCTAGGTCTAGGTATTTACAACTCAGTTGACTGTTTAAACTATTTCCAGTTAATGGAAAAAGATAACATCCTGAGGGCAGTCCATCAGACCTAATTCAGATGTCTGCATTAGATCAGATGAATCATTCTTTCGAAATGCCTCCAAGTGATGATCAAAAGCCTACACTTTTGACTATGTCAGATGTAAAGTTCGGTGACTAGAATCCCATTCCTAGTAGCTGTTATGACAGTCAAAATTCAGAGGTAGGCATGATAGAGGGGCTGAGTCAGGATTGCATTTTATATATTGAGGTGTGTTATATTTATACTAGTGGTAAAACATAAGGTGATAGGTAGAAGATTACCCATCTAATATATTATCAACTAATCTCATATCTGTATTTTTATGCTTTTTCTGCCTGCAGTGGTGAATGCACTAATACTGTGTTTTTCAATAAAATTCTGTATATGTGTCCATTTTGTTGCATTTAAACACTTATTTAATATTTTACTAACTTGTAGAGGTGGAAGTCACCTGGAACTGTTTGGAGAAGACGAAACTGAGGCAAATAATAAGGCCCTAATGTTATGTATAGACAATAAAGAATGATTTGGCAATGTACTTTACCTTGTTTCTGTTCCATATCCTTTTATGCATAGTTCTCTTCCTTCTTTTGCCTGATTACTTTCTTCTGAACACTGCAGAAAATGCTTGGGGATCATAAACACAGTAAATCATTTCATAATGTCCATAATTTCTCTCACACTCTATTCTAGCAGTGTGCTTTTTTTCCCTTCAGCTAAGCTATTCAGATGGATTCAATACAATAGTTAAATCAAACCCTTCATTTAATGAAGGGTAGATGTTTTCTGGGCACTGACTCTGGTTTGCCTGTGGTACAGATTCCAGTGTTTTTACCCAGTGTTATTCTTGCATACCAGATCCTCAGCAAAGAATTGAAATGTTTGGTTCTCAATTTAGTAGGATGGTGTTTTTCAAAATAGTTTCCCTGTTTTCACTTACAGTGTGATCATCAGGTATTTCAATTAATATAATTGGCAACAAATGCATCATCTGAATCTGAGCTTTGGTTTTAAAATATTTACTTCCCCTTACTTTGTGAGGACACATTTGAAATATGGCTAAGTATAACTGTTATCTACAGAAGCCTTAAATAATATATTGAAAGAATCTGAATTTCTTCATTTCGAAGAGGGTGTTAATTCTGAGAACAAGAGGGAACACTTCAAAGGTGAATGTTAAATAAATAATAGACATTGTAAAATACTCAACCAACTGCAGTTTTACTGGCAATATCCACCAATGGTAAGTGTTAATGAACTGCCTATGGAGCGAGGCTCTGAGCCTCTGGTCCATCTACTGTAAGAATGCACTGGATGCAAATTAAATTTGTATACCTGTCTGGAAGTCTGTTTTCTCACTGGTCCTCATCATGCTGATTTCCAGCTTCATGAGCTGCCAAATGTTATTTTATATCCTCAGTAAATTTCCATTGTGTCTTCTAAAATTGTTCATGGCTTCCCATTCTTCAGGCCTTCCTGTTTATTAATTCTGTTCCTGTTTTTTTTTTAATCTGGAGAAAATATGCTGGAGACAAGAAAAAGCATCTTTTTGGTTGAGTCATCAAATTGAGAGAGAAGGCAGTTAGGCAAGGTTGTAGTGGAATCCCAAGATAGCAAAGGTGACCAGTTTGTAAGGAAATTAAAAAATACTGTCATGAGCTGTACCTAGTCCCTATACTGTACAGTTTATCAACAGAAAGACTTCTCCTTTTATGTGCTCACATTGCTTATTCAGCCATCCTAACTTCTGTATTAAGTTAGCTGTTACTTTTTTTCCTCATATGCATATAGTGTTTCATTCATCCATATGGAATTTCATCCGCCATTTTATTGTCCAATCATTCAGTATGAATAATGTTGTTCTGCCAAGTCTTCATAGTTGCCTTTTATATATTTATCCTGTTTAATTCTGTAAAAATCTATTTGTTTTGTAACTTTATTTTTTCAGTCCCTGCTCCAGATCGTTTAGGCATGTATGGTACTGCATGGGTCCATCCATGGACATCCAAGTCCATAGGAACTTGTTGAGACCTTGCAGGGAGTTTTCATCCAGCAAATTGACTACTTATTATTATGTTTTCTTTCCTATCTGCTAATAAATCAATAAATTACTGTAGAATAAAAATAATTAATTAGTAAATTATAATTAATGATAATTAACTTATGACATTAATTGATCTCCAAGAGGCAAATATCCTCTCCTTCTGTCATAAGATATTAGATAAAGGTGTTCCCCAGGACTCAGTATTGGGGCCAGTTCTGTTTAATATCTTTATCAATGATCTGGATGAGGGGATCAAGTGCACCCTCAGTCAGTTTGCAGACAACACCAAGTTGGGTGGGAGTGTCGATCTGCTCGAGGGTAGGAAGGCTCTACAGAGGGACCTGGACAGGCTGGATCGATGGGCTGAGGCCAACTGTATGAGGTTCAACAAGGCCAAGTGCCGGGTTCTGCACTTCGGCCACAACAACCCC